>SJYV01021415.1:91168-126396 GCA_006410875.1 Neotragus pygmaeus | reverse complement strand
CAGCCCCTATTTCCTACTCTCAGAGTACATAAAGAAAATCTAATATTTTATGATAAAGTCTTGGATTAGTTAAATAGTATCTATTAAAATATATGCAGAGTTCTTATTACTGTGAAAAAACAAATCTTTCATGACATCATCAAACTGAAGTATTTTTATTTTCATACTAATTTTGAATAGAATAAAAGAGATAGCTTTGATAAACACTTTATAATAGCTAAAAAAAAAAAACAGTTCTAGAAATTTCCTTAAATGACACTTCAACACTTAACATAAAACAATATAAGAGTTTGAAAAAATGAAATACAAAATAAACATATTTTTCAATTATTTTAGTGATAGCAATATTTCCATTTAATTGTCCAAATAGAACAATAAGTTAAAGACAGGTAATGGAAAAGTTGATTAATAGGACAATATGCCTCAGGCAAATACAGGCAAAACAGTGATTTATTACAGTGTTTGCTGAGTAATGTCATAATTATGATACACCGGCAAATATTTCATTGTTGAAAAGATCCATTGGAGAAGGAAATGGCAACCCTCTCCAGTATTCAAGCCTAGGAAATCCCATGGACTGAAGAGCCTCACAAAAGAGTTGGACATGACTTAGCAACCAAACAACAACACAGTGGTCATTTAATTAAAACATATTAATATAAGAGGCAAACGAGCTAATTAATATAAGAGGCAAACTTTAGCTTTGAAGCTAAAGTTTCAAAGTAGCTAATTTCCTGGTTACTGAAAGACTGTGCTTGTCTCACAATGGTGTTAACTTCATATTGTGCTGGCAGAGAAAAACTTTAATTGATGTCCATATTACTGGTATGGTGTTCCAGCTGCTAAAGAAACAACTCGTGACATGGCAATAATTTACCCTGAGCTTCAGGGTCAGTATGTGCCGTCTACTCTCATGAGTTTAACATCCACAAAACTCTCCAGCCCTGACCTCTCCCAAGAAATTTAAGTTCTTATGTTCACAGGCCTGCTGGTAAGGTATTTCCAATAGAAAACTCCACAAACACCTTAAACTTGTCAAAAGGTAAGTTAACCACCATTCCCTGATGCCTAGCCAGACTTCTTCCAGATTCTATTTCTATCAGTGGCATCAACATCTCTCACAAAATCAAGCTAGAAGGCTTGAGAATCTTAATTCTTGCTTCTCCTCTATTACTCAAAACTCAAGCTTTCCTCTAGCACTTCCCATCATGCCATCAGGGACACACAAGACAGCTTGCGTGGGAGCGTCCCATGCTTCTCCTGGTCTAGTATCACCATCTTGAAATTGTAATTTTTTTTAACACAGAGCCCTGCATTTTCTTGCACTGGGACCTGCAAATTATGTAGCCAGTTTTGCCTCCCCTGCTCTTCATCCTCTGTAAAATCTGTGTGATAGCCTCTTAATGTACCATGAAATTTCTCACTTCTTGTCTTTGTTCTCATTTTTTCTCTGTTGAGAACGTCTCAATCCTCAAATACTCATTCCTGGTGCCACCTCCTCAAACAAGCCTTTGCTGCACAATTCAAATAGGTTAAGTTCTCCCACAATCACTCAATTATTTCAATTACTAGACTGTATTATTACCTGTTCTTTTCTTCTCTGAGCTCATAGAAAGGAAGTAGGAATTAATCTGCAACTCCCACATAGTCAACAACACACAGAAAACACACAATCAAGTTTTATTGTATGAATGACTAGAAAATGAGAAGAGGCATAAGAAAACCCTGCTTTTTTTTTTTTGTCTCATGAAATTAGTGTTTTCAAAACAAAAAACTATCAAATGAAAATAGTGACTTGTATTATCAATTCTGAATCTACCCACTTCTCCCTAGTTCCTTCTTCAATCCTGCTCAGTCAGATATGGTTCACCTCTGGCCTGAACTATTTTAACAGGTTCTCTTGACTTCTTCCAATGCATTCCCTGCACTGTAGCTGGAAGGATCTATACAGATAAAAATCAGATTGTGGACCTATAACAATTATTCTTTGTCTGAATCCTCCAGATTTCAGCTCAGATACTACTTTTAATAAGGTTGGGAAAAATTACTTGGCCCCATACATTAAAATAAGCCAACCCACCTACACACACATCACTATACTGTTTGTACTTTTCTTTTTTAGCACTAGAAGTTTATAATTTACAACTTCTGGTGAAATAAATTAATAAAATTCGTCTCCTTCCAAGACTGAACACTTTTGAGTCAGGAATCATGTCTATTCTTTTTCACATTCTATCTCCAATATACTTGGCAGATGGTGGGTCCCCAAAACTAATTTGTCAAATTAATATTGGATAGTAATATTTTGTAGACACATGGCATGGAAACTTCAAAGACTCTAAAATATATGTACCCTGAGAATAAATATTATTTTCATTCTCTTCTGCCCTCTTTAAAACAATACTTTATGCTGGCTCACCTGACTCATGGTTCTTCAAATTTCACTTCATTATACTGCAAGTATGATAGATATCTCTAAAGATTTCTAAGAAGCATTCCGCTGTGTTTTTGCAGCTTTGCACATCTGAGTTCTTCCCTGAAGACCCTACTGAACATCTGAGAATTTGAAGAAAATAATGCAGGAAGCCTATAATTTTAAGAATAAACAATACTTTCCTCACAAATGCATTAATGCAAATTAGCAAGTTTTAGAAATACACAACTAGAAATCATAAAAAATATTTTTCTACCTCAGACCCAGAGAGCTTTAAACATTATTTTAAGTATATTCCTTGAAGACTGCCACGTGTGCATAAGACAACTCTCCAAGAATAACTTCTTCATGAAACAAAGCCTAAAGATGACACCACTTGAGAAGTCTAGACTTAATTGTGAGGGTCCTATTTAGGTAACTATTTGTCTGCTTCTGCTTGCACTTTTAGGATGGCTTTGGGAACGTGGGTTTCTATGTTCTACATCTCTAATCCTCAGTTTCCTCACCTATAAATATGCTGTAGCAATGGTACCTGTTATAGTGTAATTATAAAGATTAAATGAGATGATCTATGTACAAAATATAATGTTTGTCAACTTACAAGTATCCAATAAACCTTAGCTTATGATGATAACCCCTCAAAATTCTGGAAATGACGGAGATATGAATAACATAGCATGACAGAGCATTACAGAGTTCTAACTGGAAGTAAAAAACCTGAGCTGAGAGACTGTCTCTCAGGCAATTTGAATGGTTCCCATTAGCTCCCCCACTACACTTTTCCTCCCTATACTTCTGCCACTTTGATAGGGATACAAAATCACACCTCCAATGTCATAAGGTAAAGAATTCAAAAGGAGCCATTACAATTGATTTGACTGAGAACTAGGCATGGAAGATAAACATGCAGCATGCCCTCAGGAACACAAACATTACATTTATCTCTATTTATCCACATGTCAATTAATGAACCAACTGGCTATCAGTCTTTTAGTAAGGAGTAATCATTTCCAACTAAAGTTGCCATTTTCCTATATTTCAAATCCCTATTCTGTGGTGACTTTTAAATGAAAAGAAAACATGTTTTTAAAGGCAACATTCCCTTCTTGAATACTTCCACTTTACTACATTTGAATTGCACAAGTTCAAATGAGACAATTTAGTGCTGTGTCTTTTTGTTATTGTTGTTTTGAGCAGAGATGAAGGTAATTTGCTGCTTCATGCATCTGTTTCCTCATCAGCACAGCGAGGACTAGGCTAATTAGGGGATGAAAACAATATGGTCATATGGATAGGCCAGATTGCTTGTCACTCAGTTTTTCAATATGGGGGATCTGTTTTGAGGACAGGAAACAGATAATGATTCCTGGCATCTCCGTTGCAAGACATGAAAAGAAAGAACTGCGAAGTGCTCAGATGTTCACCTGCTTATTTTTAGCATTCATCCTAGGAATAATCTTACGAGGGTGTGTCATTTGTTTCGTCTTTACAAGAGTATTCCTTATTAGAACGTGTCAACCAAGGAAATAACTTCCAGGGAGAATGATGGAATGCAATCAACACACTTGAGTTTGATTCCCTATTCTGAAATATTCCACAGGTCACAAAACTTCAGTCCAAACACAGGTCAATGTACCCCATTTTGAGAATGTTTAACTAAAGTGATTCAGTAGGGGAAAATTAATGTCTTGAAAATGTAAGGTTATTTCTAGAGTTTGTACCAGACACATTTTCTGACACCAGTCTGTTCTCAATCATTTTGCTCCAGGTTGAATTCAGATACAAGAATGTCCATTCACAGGCATGACTTGGAAATGAGTTAGTGCAATCAGATTCTCTCTTGAACCAGGATATTCCCATTGGGATGAGTAGATAAAGAAGCTGTAAACATGCAGTGAGTTTTACAAGTAAGCACGATCAATAAATATAAAATGTAAATGAATAACAGTAGTTAGATGGTAGCAATACAGGTAAAAACAAATACAGAGAAAAAGGCAGACATATCAGGAGAGTCAGGAAAGGGGGAATAAGCAGAGGAACTGGCTTTTCTATTCCTGATAGCCCTAGGATCCTATTCCCCTGAAAGTTCCAGGTGCCTAGTGCCCTGAAGCCTAGAAGTACCATTCTGCATGTATCATCCTTACATTTTCCCCACCACCATCTTCCATATTAATAATGTCATAAACTGAATGCCACCAAGAACTCCAACTGGACTGGATCACCAGTTTTCTAAGAGTTAAGTAAAAGTTAACTAAATACACTTTCATCTTCAATATTAACAGAAACCCACATCTCTCCCTAAACTTCCAAAGATTAATTTGTCAGTAGGAATGGCGACCTACTGTCATCTCTTCATCCCTAGTTTGGGGTTCCCATTTCTGCCATATTTTCTATATCAACCCTAAATTTCACCTTTAGCACTGTTGTTCATTTTGTATCATGATTGCCTAGCTGAGCACCACCCCAATTCCCTTACTCCTCAAAGTGCCACACATTCAAGAGTGGCCGAATGGCCAACTTTATTCAAAGTGTGACCTTATAATAAGAGTGCAGCCTTACAATAAAAACTGAAATACCAGGCATTCCTGTTTTTAAAAAAGCCCCTTAGCCATTCTTATCATAAAAATAAAAATTCCCCCATTATATTCTCAAGCCCCACCTTTCTGCCATGTTACTAGATTCTATTTTACTCCCCTGATTTTCTCCACAAAGCTCCCAGATCCTTGTAAATCTCTCAGAGCTATTTCTTTCTCTTACCATGGCTTCATCTAGACAATGACCAGAGAATCATACCCCACCCTCCATTCCATTACACATGCCAATTAAACCATATTCCAAAAGATAGCTCCTTTTCTCCCCAGGAGGAATTCTGAGGTTGCAATTTAAGAAAAGCAACTTTTTATGAAAACAAAAGTATCTGACATCAAGTATTTACTGACCAAGTACTTTACTTAACAATCATTAATTTATTTAATACTTAAGTTTCCCTTACGTTGAACGTTCTATTAATACTTCTATTTCAGTGACAAGGAAATCTGCCTGAGAAAGTCATGCATGCTCAGTCATGTTCGACTCTTTGTGACCCCATGGACTGTAGCCCACCAGGTTCCTCTGTCCATGGGATTTTCCAGGTAAGAATTCTGGAGTGGGTTTCCATTTCCTCCTCCAGGGAAGGACCCAGGCATCAAACCCACATCTCCTGTGTCTCCTGCACTGACAGGTGGATTTTTTGCCACTGAGCCACCTGAGAAACCCCAAGGAAACCTGTCTAAGGTCTGCAATATTAGGAAGTATAGGGTTGAGTCTAAGGTAGAGTCTGAACTGGAAAAGAAACCTCCACTTAAAACCACTACAATTCTACCTCTGCCTGGTCACTCCAAATGGAAGCTTTCATAAAAGAGATACAGTGATGACAGAACATATATTTTAAAATTTCTCCAGGATATGTTTGGTGGACACCATATGCTCTAGAAATGGTAAAAGACTGGCAGTAGAACACACAGAGATTTTGATGAAAGTGAATGTGACTTTAACAGAGGACTTTTATGATGATTTCTGTCTAGTAGGTCACAGTTTGACATAGCAAATCTCCACAGAAACTTCACGTTGTTACAAAAAGACATTTCCTGCATTTACGATAGTTGTTTTTCCTGCCATGTTTAGAAGCAAAGAAAATGTATAAAGGTATTTATGCATTTGAGGCCTTCTCAATCAAATAAAAGAATTGTTAAATGCTTACTTTTTAAAAAATTTTTCTGGTGTTCCATTATTACTTAGGCCAAGACCTTATTTTCAACTCTTCCTTTAGGCAAGTGGACATCAAAGGAAGATAACACATTTAAAATACCTTCTAATGAATTAGGAAAGACAATGTGTTTCATCTATTCAGTCAAATGTAACATGTTATTAAATATCTATGTAAAGCAAAGCTTCTTAATGCTTGTAAAATTAGACTTTATTAATATAGGCATACTATCAAGTGCGTTTTACTGAGAAGGCACAGTATGTCAAAAATATAGCATATTGGAGGGAGCAAAATGTGGCCAGTGTGGCCGGAGTGTAGGGAAGAACAGCAAGCGAAAAGAAAGATAAGATGGCATTATTTCACGCATGGCTTTCTCAGACAAAGCAGAGAGTTTCAATTTTGTTTAAAGAGAAATGAGAAATCTTTAAAGATAACTGGATAATGTTCTCTACGAAACTTGAAATAACTCCTCTATTCTTATCTCAACCATTTAAAGACAGTGCCTTGTGGTATAATATGTGTTTGTCATGGAGTATGTATGGAAATACCATGTCTGTAAGTTGCACTGTGGGGTGCTATTGCTCGTGCCAACAACAGGGAGACGGCACCACAGAGAAGCAGGCAAGCAAGCCATATGTGCTGCTGGCATCAAGGACGTACTGTACAGTCACGGCATATGCCCTGAGTACCTTAAAATTATGTTGTTGCTAGTTTTACTGCTGGATTTGATTATACATTTAAGTTTATTTGGGAGTTTAAAAAGAAATGACTTCACACTACTAATCTTATGATTATGCAGTTAGCAACTAATAACAATGTACTATTTACTCAAAAAAAAAAAAAAAAAAAAAAAAAAACACGTGTAGCCAAGGTTCCTGAAGTAACTTTTGAATTTACCTAAGTGTAAACTGCCTTCTCAATTTTTGAGGTTTTAAGAGAAGTATATTTTGAGCAAAATTTAATATCCTGATGTGAAATCACTTTAAATATCTATTCTGAAACCTTGTCTAATTTTAGATTAAGTGTATACATGCATATATGTAAGTTATGTGTGCTATATCATAACTTCTATATTTATATTATATTACATAGAAATTAGACCTATAAATTATATATAAGGTAACTTATATAAGTGTAAGTTACTTATATCTCAAATTATAGATATCACACAAGCACTTGTATGTATACAAACAAATGTATACATTATATCTGAAAGCACATTTTGATAACTAACATAAAGCATCATCCAAAGTTACAAATTGTTCATTATTTGATAAAGAAAACTATTACATGCAAATTTTGTACCATACAAATTATGAACTCTAACACAGAAAACACAAGGGAAGAAGGATACCATTTAATCCCAGTATAGAGGTTCTAGATAGAAAAATCTTGTCCTAGAAAGGACAAAAGAGAAACTCTGACAGGCTGCACTGGCGTTTGAATCAAATTCTAGTTCCTCCAACATCAAGCATGTGATCAATGGGAAACTTATCCTTTTGAGCCAATGTTTTCAGTTCTAAAATGGCAATATACTGTGCAAAGCTATAGCAAGATCAAAAGAGATAATAATGTGATATCTAGAAGAAACTCAATACCCATTTTCTCCCCATCTCTTTTGGAAAATTACTCCAGCAGTATGCCATGAAAGAAAGTATTCATAACAATGTTTTCCAAACATGAGGCACGCACACACAATCACTGTACGCTGCTGCAGAGCTATGAAGTATGTAAGGAAAGCTAGAAAAATAACATTTTCTTCAAACATTTTCCAGACCCAGATAGGCGTAAAAGTGCTAAGCACTGGCAAATTACATTTAGATATTTAGTTATTGGCTTGTAAGTCTTCTCTACACAAGTCTGGGCATGGTAAACATCAATTAAGCCTTGTGTACCCAAAATGCAAACTTAATAAGGAAATAGTGCACATCATACTTCTCAATAAACCATCTGGAGATTTACTCTCTTTAAGTTTAGGCACAGTTCTCTGAACATTCAGAGTTCATTTTAAACTCTGTTGACACTGACTACTGCAGGATTTCAATTCATAAACATGTTGGTGAATATGATGTGTTTTGCTTGGAAATGGTTGTATGTTGCCTGAGCAAAGTTTAAACATAAAAACCAAAAACAAGCAAACTGAAAATCCCACCAAGCCTTCTTACTGAATGTGTTAAGGTCTGCAGAAATAAACCCATAGCTGGATCTTCTTAGGAAAAGGAATACTTCTTCAGCGAGTGAGAGAATATGAGGAAGGGTTTAGAGTAAGGTGGAATGTAATGTAACAGTCAATGATAACTTCCATTAATTTGGGTAGTATTTAAGAATTAGATTACTTAAAAATCCTTAATCTCTTTGAATTCTTATCAACAACCTGAGATAAATTTTATTAAAGATGAAAAATGCAAAAGATTTATAATGTTTTGGGGAATCACACAAGGCAAATAAACCTTAGAGGTTCAGTAATATATCTGTAGCTAGAGGGAAGTAAAGCTTTTAACTCAACTTCCCTGATGTTTTTTGAGAACTTAAAGACTTGATTAAGATCAGATAGTTAGAATCAGACAGGTACTGAAATGAGCATTTACTACTATTCCCTTGTCTAATATTCATGCCATTATACCATTCTGCCTTACAATGAAAGAAGTAGGACAGGGTGAGTGGCCAGGGACTAATCATCCCATTGCTCTCTGTGAGTTTAAAACAAAAAGACAGGAACCCACAGAGTGACTACTTAACCCACACTACTCTCAGAGCAAAGGTTGTACCATCTGCTGAGTTTCTATCCCCATCTTCCTGTGAAATTAACTGGAACAGATGACTGACATGATGTTCTCAGTGCTCATAATTTTTACAGGAAGAAAATTGAAAAGGTAATTAAGAAATGAACATTCAGGATTTGTAAAGACTCTTGATTATATTTTAGGGGTAAATCTACATCTATCAGATTAACCTCACAAATTTTTCGTATTAGAAATTCTGTTTTATCTTGAGAAAGATTCTTCTGAGTGTGTTTTCCTAATGCTAGGAGTTGTTTCTTACCCTAAGTTTTTTTAAAAGTTAGGAGTGCTAAAGACACGATATCATAAATTTATGTACTTGCATCTAGAAAAGCAAGCTATTACCCAAAATGCTTTCATGTCAAATAGCCAATTTTCACATTTCTCCATAGAAAATTATCTATAGTTCAGGGACTAAATGCGGGCTTCCCAGGTAGTGGTAAAGAATCTGCCTGCCGATGAAGGAGATATAAGAGACATGGGTTCAATCCCTGATCCAGGAAGATTCCCTGGAGAAGAAAATGGCAACCCACTCCAGTATTCTTGCCTGGAGAATCCCATGGACAGAGGGGTCTGCAGGCTACGGTCCATAGTCACAAAGAGTTGGATACAACTGACGCTACTTAGCATGCACACACACACACACACAAACACACACACACACACACACACACACACACACACACACAGAATAAATGCTTCCTCTCCTTTGTCTAATTTGAAGCTGAAGCTCCAAAACTTTGGTCACCTGATGTGAAGAGCCAGTTCAGTTCAGTTCAGTCGCTCAGTCATGTCCGACTCTTTGCGACCCCAAATCACTGGAAAATATCCTTATGCTGGGAAAGATTGAAGGCAAAAGGAAATGGGGGCAGCAAAGGATGTGATGGTTGGATGCTACAGTATATGGAATCACAAAGAGTCAGACACAACTTAGTGACTGAACAACAACAACTCTCCTAATTTAGACTCTAGTTTAGAAAGATCTTCTCCTCTCCTTGGAATCCTGAAAAACTCTCTAGTCTCTTTCTATTTTGGCTATTAATTTCAAAAGCACAGAATCTAATCTTGCCATCTTGCTTATTAAACATTTTAATTGCTTCTAGAGCAGTAACGTGTCAATCCACACACTATTTGTGTATTTTTCTGTATGTGTGCTATGTTTCAATTTAAAAAACTGGAACACAAAACTCAGTGTCCTAAATCTCAGTAGTGGCTTGTCACTTGAAATCTTCTGTAATATATTTGTTTCACTCAAACAAGTGTACAAGAGTAGAATCGTCTTGAAATGTTAGCATGCCTTAAACTCAAAAGCTTGACTTGCTTGTGAATGTTAGGTACAAAACAAAAAAGTTAGGTACATTTTCTTCTTGCATGATCCTAGTTTCCAGCATTTTCTCTCACCTTTGTATGAGTTATATATCCATACGCATAATAGTCTATAAAAGACATACTATTCATTGTAAGATAAATATGTGATTGTCAAAAAGCATTGATGTTTTGAAGTTACAAAGTGTTTAATGAGGGGAATTTATTTTCTATTGCTGTTTTAAATTTTTTCAGCTTCTTATCTGTTCTTTCCTGAATTTTCAGGGAGGATTATTTTAATAGTATAGCACACATAATAAAAATTATTTGAATTAAAAAACCTTCAGTGTCTCCACCTAGAGGACAAAGAAAATTGTGCTGGTATTGCTTCAACAGCTCTTCAAGATTTAAGTTGCTTTACCATTCACATCATCTCTGTCTATTTCTTATTCACACATTCTATTATATACACTTTATGCACTTTGGTCATACTAAATCCTATCCTGTCTCTAAAACTCCACTTTAACTCTTTCCAGTTTCTGTTTCTTTCACTTGCTGCCTCTGCTGCCCAGAATGGTATGGTAGCCTCTAGATTTCCCCATCCACAACTTTCAAAATGTAACTAAGCTGGACCAAGTAATCACAGGTGTCCCCTCTCTCTGGTCACAGTGACTATCCCAAAGATGAACATATCACCTAAGTGCAGCCATTGAAAGTCATTCTCTAATATTTTTCTCCTGGAGCAAACAGGGATGATATAAAGTTAGTATTTCACTAATGGGAAAGCCTGAGAGAAGGAAAACGAGCCAGAAAGTAGCAGAAACAGGAGGTAGAGGACATTTTGGTAGTGTCAGGCATTGAAGTTCTATAAACTCTTCTATTTTGATAGCTCTTTCTTCAATTCTATCTGTTCCAATTCTACCCCTCCTTGTCTGAGAGCTTCCATCTCCAGCTACTTGCAGAGCAAAAGTGAGTCTCTGTTCTGCAGCACCATACCTTGGTAGGATAAATAAAATATACCTAAAACTGTTTGTTTTACTTGTCTGCATTCCTAACCAGAAGTGTAAACTCTAGGAAGGCATAGATTTTTATCAAAACTAATGTCTCCTTTGTGCTTAGCACACAAGAAACAACTGAATACCTATTGAATGAATTATAAAAGTGAAATATTCAGAAAAAGAATATAAGAACTGGATGGGAGAGGAGTAAGTAAAGACAACACAAGGACTTCAAGAACTCCAGTATGAATATGTCAGGAATATCATGGTGTTATTTAAAAATAAATAAATGTTAAAAAAATATAAAATGGGTTTTCTTTTAAAATCACACACAGTGCAATAACAGGCCAGTTATCATACTACTCAAGCAACACTGACACTTAAAACTGCAGCTTAGTAGTGTGGAAACATAATGGAATGGTGGGAAAGCAGAATAGAAAAAATGCTAATAAAATAAAGGAGGAGCAAAAGTGAAAACAAGTTCTTAAGAACATTAAAGTAACTAAGTTGTAATCACTCAGTAGTAGCCCCCTTCTTTAGGGGTCTTCCCAACCCAGGGATCGAACCCAGGTCTCCTGCATTGGCAGGCAGATTCTTTTCTGTCTGAGCCACCAGGGAAGCCCAAATGTTAGTTGCTCAGTTGAGTCCGACTCTTTGTGACTCCTTGGACAATAATCCACCAGACTCCTCTGTCAATGGAACTCTCCAGGCAAGAATACTGGTGTGGATAGCCATTCAGTAAAAGTGAAGATAAATTTTAAGATTTTTATTAAAACTAAAATAGCCTTATGATCACCATGGATATTACACAGGTTACCCAATATATTATAAAATCAAGATTCCTCCAACAAGAGGCTCAATGGGTTTTCATTAAGATTCATTTCTGGTGTTTTACTTAGTTTTCAAGATAATCTGAATGATAAATAAGAACATCATAATGACAACTTTGAAGAGTCAAAACCCAAATGACACATCTTGTCTCACAATTCAGGGACTGAATTTGCAGTCCCCATTGCCACCATGTAGAACTTGATTTACTGTACTGGACTAATGAGAAAAGAAAACTGGGGGATTTAAGACATGGATGAATTAACACCAAGTTAAAGTGCAATGACGAAGGTGAGCATTATGAAATACGTGTAGCATTTTGGATGGAGAAGGCAGGAGGAGAACTGAGTCTTCCTTGGAAGACTGAAAGACAAATACCATGAACAGCCAACACTCTGTGCCTATGAGAGNACCCCAGGCCTCCCAGTCCATCACCATCTCCCGGAGTTCACTCAGACTCACGTTGATCGAGTCTGTGATGCCATCCAGCCATCTCATCCTCGGTCGTCCCCTTCTCCTCCTGCCCTCAATCCCTCCCAGCATCAGAGTCTTCTCCAATGAGTCAACTCTTCGCATGAGGTGGCCAAAATACTGGAGTTTCAGCTTTAGCATCATTCCTTCCAAAGAACACGCAGGACTGATCTCCTTCAGAATGGACTGGTTGGATCTCCTTGCAGTCCAAGGGACTCTCAAAAGTCTTCTCCAACACCACAGTTCAAAAGCATCAATACTTCGGCGCTCAGCCTTCTTCACAGTCCAACTCTCACATCCATACATGACCACAGGAAAATCCATAGCCTTGACTAGACGGACCTTAGTTGGCAAAGTAATGTCTCTGCTTTTGAATATACTATCTAGATTGGTCATAACTTTTCTTCCAAGGACTAGCGTCTTTTAATTTCATGGCTGCAGTCACCATCTGCAGTGATTTTGGAGCCCAAGCCCTGAGCTTAGCCTACAATATCTCCATCTCCAAGATCCCACGTGATGTAGTTACTGTAACTCCAGTTTCACTAATGAGCAAACTATATGCATGATACAAAAAATAATTTGTTTGAAAGCATGACTTTGTTACAACTTACTTTCTAACTTCCTAAAAAGTAAGTAACCGTTCCTTGGGTTTTCTAAGTGTGTTTCTAAGTGATGACTTTGTTAATCACACTGTTCCCTTTCTACTCTCTTGGTCAAGTGCATCAGAAAAGTAACAACACAAAACCTGCCCTTGTCGACTTGCTTACCTCCACATCAATCTTCTGTAACGTGGCTCCAACCCTGCCGTTTCACCTGCCCTGCTCTCAGTTCACTGATAACCTCCAACCTGCCAAATCCTATGGTTAATTTCTAATTGTAATTCTCTTAGACATCTCTCTTATTTGACACTTTGAAATTTTCTGTTTTTCATGAAACTCTCTCCTCTCTTGGCTTGTAAGATACCACTCTGCCTCTCTGCCTTGCTTTTCCTTCTACTTGTTTTCACTTTTTATTCAGCCTCCTCCCTGGGATCTCTCTCTTTTGTTGTTGTTGGGTTTTTTTTTGCCTCTATGTTAAAAGCCACCCAAATAGGACATCTCAAATGTGTCTTTCTACCTTCTCACCCCTTACTACTGAAATAATCCCTAAAGGTTGTGAATTCCTATTTCACAGTGTCATTTGTGAGTTCAAGTCTTTATTCTCTCCCACTTGAAAAATAACAATAGCCTTTTAATGATACTCATCTCTCCAGCTTTGACACCTACAGTCCATCATCCCCATTGTTGTCCAAGTGATTTTCTAAATCACAAATCTGGCCTGGCCACCTTTTTACTCATGCTCAGGAACAGTTTATGGTTTACAGAAATAAGTTATAGACACTATATTTCAAAGCATCCTATCAAACTTACAATCAGAATTTGGTTTAAAAGGACAGAATTTTGTCAACTAAAGTTGACTTTAGTTAACTTGGACAAACAAGAATTTATTGGAATTTTACCAGATAACTCACTGAATCAATGGTAATTTTGGAGAACCAAGCTCTAACAAGAACCACAGAAGGTACACCCCAGATCAATTCCTACCACAGAGATACTCTGCTTATAATTCCCCCGTGGTCACAGTGGCCACTGGACAGTAACTAGTGAACACTGATTACCTCATTCCAAACTCTTGAAATGATTACAAATATCTTGAAAATCTCTACTGAACCTTCCATTTGTATCAGCAGTATCTTACTGGTCATGCAGAGGTCAAGGACAGAAAGGAAATAAATCCCCACTTTGGAAATAAACCATAATGGATGGCCAAATATTATCACCCATCTTTCTTCAGATGATCCCCAAAGAAAAACTGAGTTTATACGCTAGTCAACTGATGAATGTCAACTCACACCCCGTATGGTTCAATCAAATTAAGTTCTCTAAAGCTAAAGAAAAAAGGCATTAGCAAGCTTAAAGGAATCATTGTTAGATATAATGGGCAGAATAAATAAAATAGGCAGCAGTGATCTTTCCCCCTTCTATCCCAAAAGTATATCTGAGACTCATGATTAAAGGTGTTTTTCTGAGAGTAGATGCAGCTAGTGATATACAGCATATTAACAACCCAACATGACTTGCCTTTCTGTGGGAGCTCACTTTCAATTGTTTTCCTGCTCTCATACAAGGAATGAGGTTGAACTGAGGCTCAGTACATGACTAAATCAGCTGGATACTCACCAAAACAACCCCAATGACCAAGACTCAAACTTCTTCTAGTTCTCCCATATATTTCCCTCGCCTGAATTCTCAGCCATAAAGTAAGATTAACAAAAAATGGAATACATTTCCTCAAGTCTACTAAGTCAGACGTGAGACAGAAGATGTGTATCCCTTCTTTGGCTCATCAATTTTATCTCACAGGGAAGACTTACCAATATCAGAAATCAAAATATGTTACTTGCCAGGTCATGATAGACAATAAAAATCAACTATTATACAGTTAAATAAAAACATAATTATTATCTACACCTCAAATACCAGTATAGCTAGGACTCTTTCAGAATAAAGGAAATGTTTATTACTCTATGTAATAAAGTATTACATATTACAATAATAAAGTATGAACATTACATAGAGTAATAAATCTACATAGTTCTTATCTGCTGTATATATTTTTAAACATTATCTTTCTGAAGTTAGCTAATCATAAACAGGTTGACTCTATAACTAAGTCAGAAGGATTGATTGATCATGAGCAGAAGAAAAGTTGTAAATCTCTGTACTGTTTTAGTCCTAAAACATGTAAGGTTTGTAAATCAGTTTATTTCCAAATGTATCTAGAACCTGTTCTATATAAACAGAAAAATCTATTATGTATATTTAAAAAAAAAGAGTAGTAAGAATTTTTATTCCTAGATTCATTGTATTTTATTAATATTTAACTTTACAGAATCAAAGTTGGGACAGCACAGAGGTCAGGCCTTTATAACTCAAGATCCACATCATTTTAAAAGTAATAGGTTCTCCTTTTTACAGATATAGTAACATGTTGTTTAATCTGTATTTTTCTCTTTGACATCAAAAAAACAGCAATTTATTTCACAGAGGTTCAAGATGGAACTTATGGCTTTAAAAGGGGTGAACTTGGAAAACATTAGGTCTGGAACAGGACTATCTTAGAAGATAATACATAATTTCATTGGAATTTAAAAATTTCTTAAAGAAATTTTAAATATATGGAAAAGCAGATTACTGCCTTTCATTGATTAACCATCTAGAATTTTCTTTTTAAATTATAGTTTAGAAAACTATTTTGATTCCTAGTATTTAGGATCTATCGTTTTTGGAAAACTCATCCTTCAGTTTCTATGATACTTTCTAATTTACAACCTTAGATGCAACGTTTTATTTCTTTTGTTACCCTAGCAATATGACATTCAAAACTATTGACATTCCAAAGAACACATTAAATCTGGATTGTATAAATTTCCCGACCCTGGTCTTCATTTCACAGCATTCCTGAATACTCTCACTGTCATAAGAACAAACAGTCTTTGTTGCACATAAATGTTGCATACAAAGACATTTTCAAACAAATTCTTGAAGTGCCACTTTCAAAAAAAAATAACAATTTTTTGGCATGTTCTTATAAGCAGAGACAAAATAGACCTATTGGAGATTCAGTACCAAGAAGCAAAAATAATGTAAAGCTTATTTAAACAAACATGAAGCTCTGCAAAAAATAAAATAAGGGAAAATAATAAATTAGTTAGGAGGTTGAAAGCAATGCACCTATACAAGATTATATGTATCTTCACTGAAATGTGGCTAGCTAAACAAGCGCACTGTTTTGGATTTAAAACAATGGATTTATAAAGAAACAGACTGAACTATAACAGTGTTTGATGACAATCAAAAGATACATCTATTTGAATTTCTAAAGATTATTATAACACTAATTGTAGTGTGGTCACTAAATTAAGTTGAAATTTAAAATAACAGTTTAAAACTCTGTAAGAAATATAAATCCACATGCCATAACAGCAATTGCTCAGAAGGAAAGAAAGAAAATTCACTGCCTAATTTTAATATTAGAATTGATTTTATAAGTTCATGTGATTTAAATGTAACTGAAAATAGTATTGCTATGCTTTACAGTGAAAAAAATGCTAAATTGTAAATTAAATGAAAAAAGTATCCTAAAGTAACTAACATACATTTAAAATGACCATAGGATCAGACATATCAGGTTAGACAACAAGTTCATTCTGGTTTTTCTGTAAGCTATCATGGGAAAACTCAAATGAACTTCTTGGCCAACCCAATATTATATTGCTTCATCTGTGAAGCTCAGATATAAGGTAAGGTATCAGATCTAGAGAAAGAAATCCTATGTTTCAGGCTTACTGCTCATTACTTTAAGAACTTTCAGTTCAGTTCAGTTCAGTTGCTCAGTTGTGTCTGACTTTTTGCTAAGTCATTTAATTTTCTTGGTTTTCATCAGCCATTTACTAAAACAGAATAATTGTTTCTTAGCATGAAGGAATATAGAAAACACTTTATAGATTGTATAACACAGAATAAATATTAGGAAAAATACTATTATTATAGTATAAGGCAGATAAGGTTAGTTTTATTTCATAGAGTAACCGTTTGTTATAACAGATAACACAAAAAACCTAGTCCAATTACAATTATTGAATATTTTTATTGTTAAGAAGTCTGCTAGAATGTTTTCTATTTTAATTTCAATATTAATTTTTTTTTTAACAGATGTGCTCAATCAGTCATGTCCGACTGCAACCATATGGACTATAGCCTGCCAGGCTCTTCTGTTCATGGGCTTTCCCAGGCAAGAATACTGGACTAGGTTGCCATTTCCTTCTCCAGGGAATCTTCCTGTCCCAGGGATCAAACCTGAGTGTCCTGTGCCTTTACCACTGAGGCAAATTATTTACCACTGATAAAGCCCTTTTTAAGAGATATATGTTGTTAACATATTCTGATTATTTGATTCATGTTTTTTTGAAATTTAGGTCTACCTACACTTGTGAAAATAAACAAAAGTAGTTATTTAAATAAGTCAGCAGCAGGGTTTCCCTGGTGGTACCGTGGTAGAGAATCTGCTTACCAATGCAGGGGACAAGGGTCTGACCCCTGGTCTGGGAAGATCTCACATGCTATGGAGCAACTAAAGCCTGCCCGCCACAACTACTGAGCCCATGCCCTAGAGCCCAGGACCCACAACTTCTGAACTCGCCTGATGTAACTTCTGAATCCTGTGTGCCTAGATCCTGTGCTCCTCAATAAGAGAAGCCATCATAATGAGAAATCAGTGCACCATAATGAACAGCCCAGCTCACCACAACCAGAGAAAGCCCACATAGCAATGAAGATTCAGTGCAACCAAAAATAAATAAATAACTAATTTAAGAAAAGAAAAGCATCTTATGATGCATACTCAAATTTTACTTATTGTTAACAATTAATGCAGAGAAATAGATAAACATAAAAGTATTACATTATTTGGAGATAATGTCCATTTTTAAAATATTTTTATTAAAAATATACCCAAGACTTCCAAAAATATTAATTAGTATGACATGTTACAGCTCAGACGGTAAAGAGTCTTCCTACAATGCAGGAGACCTGGGTTCAATCTCTGGGTCAGGAAGATCTCCTGGAGAAGGAAATGGCAACCCACTCCAGTATTCTTGCCTGGAAAATCCCATGGAAAAGGAGCCTGGTGGGCTACACCCCATGGGGTTGTAAAGAGTTGGACACAACTCGATGGACGTGAATCTGAGTGAACTCCGGGAGTTGGTGATGGACAGAGAGGCCTGGCGTGCTGCAATTCATGGGATCGCAAAGAGTCAGACACGACTGAACTACTGAACTGAACTGAATGACTAACAAACAAACTTTGCTAACACTGTATGAATCCTAGTAAATTCACATATATATTGTTATATCACTTCAATAAATAGCCTCCATACCAATCATATTTAGGGTATTAGCAAGTACCTTCCAGATACATAGTTCAAAATTTATAACAATTTTAATACTAGCATTTTTTAAATTTATGTTATTTGAAGTCAGTCGAGGATTAGTGTTAGAATTTACTGAAATCTAATCAATATAATTCTATCATAATACTACCAAGTTTTGTATTGATACTCATTAATTTTCTGTAACTAGGTAATGGTGGTGGTTTAGCTGCTAAGTCATGTCTGACTCTTACTCATGAACTGTAGCCTACCAGGCTCCTCTATCCATGGGATTTTCCAGGCAAGAATTTTGGAGGGGCCTGCCATTTCCTTCTCCAGAAGATCTTCCTAAATCAGCAACCAAACCTGCATCTCCTGTTTCGGAGGCAGATTCTTTACTGAGTGAGCTACCAAGGGAAACCTTGGAACTCTGTGACCTTTAGTTTCTTTTATTACCTTCAGTACAAAACGGGATTTTAGGTGGTAATCTTAGAATTTTGTTAATTATCCTCTTCAGTCTAAATAAGCCCATTTAATGTTTTACTTTTCAAGTAAAGCAGAAATTAGTAACAACAATAAATCAAAGGAATTGGTTTTATTGTTAACACATTAAGAGAAACACAAGGAAAATCTGTATTAAGAATATATACATTACAAAAAACAATGCCTAATAGAATTAATAAATATGTATTAGATAAAAATATTATTCATAGATGACGGATTGATAACAAAGGCAATCTTTCTCCAGGTAATAAGGAAAAGAATCAACAAGTTCACGTAAAAAGGGGATTCTAGGTATGTAAGTATGTTCTCCACCCACTCTTAATATTCAAAAAGAGGTAACTTTAATGGACAGAAAGACTCCACAGATCCTTAATATTACTGGATACATCTCAAGAAAACAAAAATGCAACAGTATATTAAAATAACTGAATATATTTTTCGTCTTACACAGAAACAAAAATGACTCCAGTTAAAATAAATTCCTAGATATTAGTGACCAACTGAGGTTAATGGCCTGAAGCTATACTTTAGGCAATTAACTCCACCCAGCCATTCATTAATCCTCAGGAAATACCCAGGTCTACAATTGTTACTGCTTAATTATAACCCAAATGGAACCATGAAAGATGAGAACAGCAATGTGATTGGATAATGTACAAAAATTAAGTTCTCCATGAATGCCTTGTACATATTAATTAAAATTGCATCACCCTTAAAAAAAATCCATATGCCTATATTTCTTTTCCATTTTCAGTTCATAATAGCAATAATGACTTTGATGCTGGGCATTTTCTGGAAATTAATAGCCAGTGGATGTTAATGGTCCTTGGATGTACCTTGGGCCATCCATTCATCCACTCCTCGTTAATCATTAATCCCTATGAAATGCCCAGCTATTGCTTAATTAACTTTATAATGTAGTTAATGCAGATATGACATGATAGAAAGATTTTTAAGCTTCCAAAAACAACTTTCAACTCAAAATAGCCTTGCAAAAATCCAATTTCAGATTTCTGAAACATACATGAAAAGTAAGAATTAAGAGGTGATGTCAGCAAGATGGAGAGCTTGTTGTTCGGAGTTTTTTCAAATTCACGTACATTGAGTTGGTGACGCTATCTAACCATCCGATCCTTTGCCATCCCCCTTCTCCTTCAATCTTTCCCAACATCAGTATCTTTACCAATGAGTCAGCATTTTGCAACATGTGGCCAAAGTACTGGAGCTTCAGCTTCAGCAACAGTCCTTCCAATGAATATTCAGAGTTGATCTCCTTTAAGATTGACTGGTCTGATTTCCCTGCAGTCCAAGAATATTGGATTGGGTTCCCATTTCCTCCTGCTATGGACCACATTTTGTCAGGTCACTTTATTATGACTTGTCCGTCTTGAGTGGCCCTGCATGGCATGGCTCATAGCTTCACTTGAGTTACACAAATCCCTTCACTATGGCAAGGATGTGATCCATGAATGGAGATAGAGGGCAAGGAAATCCCAATACTCATCTTCCAAAGAAAAATCCCCAAAGTAATAAATAAACAATCACAACTAGAGAAAATAACTCAAGGAAAGCTCTGGACTACAACAAAACAACATCAAAAACCCCTATAAGGCTCAGAAGGCAAGGATGGGATCACAGAAAAACACAGGAAGCCTATTACCTATGTCACCCCATCTGTCCAGTACAGTGAAGTTTGGAGCCAGAAAGGATAGCCTCAGAGGAAATTTCACTCCATGGGGCAAGGAGAGCAGGAGAACCCACGATTCACAACAGTGGACTTTTGCAGCCTTTGCTCCAGGGGTCTCCCACAGGTTTCACCAATGCTGATTACACTGTCAGACCTGCCTAAAGTTGCCACAGCACCTACTGTCTGTGACTGGAGCTGTTGCCAGAGGGGGACCGGCCCTCAGAAGCCCCAGTCCCTTTTGTGTCCTTCTATTTGGGATGTGAACACCACAGCACCTCACCACATACAGGAAGGGGACCTGAGCTGACACTGCTCTGGACTCCACACCATCAGGGCTCTGACCTGTCATGGCGGGGAAGTCCTAATGCTCTATGCCCAGCTCTGCTGTGAACAATTATATGCCAACAAACTGGATAACCTAGAGAAATGGATACATTCCATAAACACACAGCCTTTATTCACCTTCTGCAAAGGACTGGACAAAGGCAAAGCAAGGCAGAAGGGCTGGAGTCCAAAGGCACAGGCACCCCAGGCATCTTCATCAGCCGCAAGAACCTGAACTGGCAGCACTGCTGCACCGCCCCCTTGTGGTGGGAGGTTTGTAGCTGTGGTTTCTTGAGCTCCTCCAGCTACACACCTCGTGGGTCACCCGGACTGGGCACAGAGGAGATGCAGAAGGGACAGAAGCCCATGCAGGGCATCAGGTGCATCAGGGAAGGGAGGCAGCAGAGCTTCTGGCATGCACCTATGTCACCCCCTAAAAAATAATGACTGGATCATGAAGAAATAGACAATCTGAACAGAATAATGAGTAAGGAGATTGAATCAGGAATCAAAAATCTCCTACCACAGAAAGGTTCAGAACCTGATGTTTTTACTGGTGAATGCCACCAAATAAAGAAGAATGAATACCGATACTTCTCAAATTCTTCCAAAAAACTGAATAGAAACTCAGTTTAGGAAGACAACATCACGCTGATAACAAAGCCAGGGGACACCATATGAAAACTGCAGACCAATATCTCTGATGAATATTGATTTAAAATATTATCAACCAAATATGAGCAAACTGAACTCAACACTACATGAAAAGACTCATCCATCATGATCAAGTGAGATTTACCCCTGGGATGGAAGGATCATTCTACATGTGCAATCAATAAATTTGATATGCCACATTAATAGAATTCAAGAAAAAATCACTGGAATATCTCAATAGATGCAGAAAAAGCATTTTACAAATCACAATGTTTTTCATAATTAAAAAACCTCTAAACCTGGCTTTAAAGGAAAATACTTCAATACAATAAATGGAATATATGGCAGATGCAAAGCTAATATCACATTCAGTGGTGAGAGGCTAAAAACTTTTCCTTTGAAATTGGGAACAAGACAAGGGTGCCTACTCTGACAACTGTCACTCAACGTTGTACTGGAAGCCTCAGCTAGAGAGAGTAATCAGGCAAAAAGTGATAAAAGGTATCCAAACTGGGAAAAAAGTAAAATTTTCATTATTTACAAATGATATATCTAGAAAACCCTAATGATTTCAAAAAACCATTAGAACTAATAAAAAATAAAGTTGTAAGATATAAAATCAATATACAGAAACAATGTGTGTTTCTATACACTAGGAACAAACTATCTGAAAGAGAAATTAAGAAAGCAATCCCTTTTGCAATAGCATATAAAATAAACTCTTAGAAATAAATTTAACCAAGAAGGTTTAAGACCTGTACACTGAAAAATAAAAGGCACTGATGAGAGATCGAAGAAAACACAAACAAATGGAAAGATATGTCATGTTCTTGGACTGGAAGAATTAATACTGTGAAAATGTCCATACTACCTAAAGTAATCTACAGATTCAATGTAATCCCAATCAAATATCTACTGCATTTTTCACAAATTTTGCAAATTATCCCAAATTTTGTATGAAACCAAAAAATATCCCATATAGCCAAAGCAATCTTGAGAAATAAGAACAAAGCTGAAGGTATCACACTACCTAACTTCAAACTATATTACAAAGCTATAGTGATCATGGAAGTATGGTACTGACATAAAAACAGGCATATAGACCAGTGGAACAGAACAGAGGCCCCAAATATAAACTCTTGTAAGTGAAAGTGAAGTCGCTCAGTCATGTTCGACTTTTTGTGACCCCATGGACTGTAGCCCACCAGGCTCCTCCATCCATGGAATTTTCCAGGCAAGAGTACTCGAGTGGGTTGCCATTTCCTTCTCCAGGGGATCTTCCCGACCCAGGGATTGAACCCAGGTCTCCCGCATTGCAGGCAGACGCTTTATCATCTGAGCCACCAGGGAAGCCAAACTCCTGTATATGTGGTCAATTAATTTTCAACAAGGGTGCCAAGTACACACAATGGGAAAAGGACAGTCTCTTCAGTAAACAGTACTAGGAAAACTGGACATCCACATGCAAAAGAATAAAACTGAAACTGTGTGTTGTACAACTTACAAAAATTAACTCAAAATGGATTAAGAGATTAAGAACTTAAATATAAAAAAAATAGGGAAAATAAATATAAAAAACACAGGGGAAAAGTCCAAAAAATCAGTATTGGAAGTGAGATTCCTTAAACTATATAAATTCTGCACAGTAAAGGAAACAATGGCTAAATGGAAAAGACGATCCACAGAGTATGAGAAAATATTCACAACCATAAATCTACGAAGGGGTTAATATCTGAAATCTATAAATAATTCATACAACTCAAAAACAAAAAAGTGAATAATTCAATTGAAAATGGGCAAAGGAACCAAACAGAGATGCTTCCAAAGGAGACATAAAAATGCCAACAGGTATATGAAAAAGTGCTCAACATCACTAATCAACAGGGAAATGCAAATCAAAACACAATGAAATCTCACTTCCCACCTGTTAGGATGGCTGCCATCAAAAAGACAAGAGATGACAAACGCAGGTGATGCTGTGAAAAAAGAGAAGCTTTATAAATTGTTGAGGTGAAAATGTAAAATGTTATAGCCATTAAAGAAAATAGTAAGGCAGTGCCTCAAAAAATTTTAAAACTGAACTAACACATTATCCAATAAGACCCCCCTGAGTGTATATCCAAGGGAATTGAAATCAGTATCTCAAAGAGACATGTGCAATCTGATACCCACTACAGCATCTTTTACAGTAGCTAAGATATGAAAACAATCTAAATGTTGTTCAATGGGTGAACAGATGGGGGAAATTTACACACACATACACACACACACACAGAGACTCACACACACACACACAGATATACACCCAATGAAAAATTATTCACCCATAAAAAAAAGAAGAGAATCTTGCCATTCACAATAGCATAGGAAATGTGGAAGGCATTATGCTAACTGAAATTAGCCAGATAAAGAAAGACAAATATTGTATTATATCACTTATATATGGAATCAGAATGGAAAAAAAAAAAGAATGGTAGTTGACAAAGGTTTGGTAGTTGGGGAAATAGGGTGTTATCAGTCAAAGAGTACAAACTTTCAGGTGTCATAAAGGCAAGTTCTAAGGCTCTAACATTCAGCATAGTGACTACAGCCAGTACTGTATGCTTGAAATTTACTGAGACTAGAACTTAAGCACTGTCACCACACACACACACGCACACACACACATGCCGTCTACATTAGCTATGTGGGGTATGGATGTACTAATTAATTTGATTTCTGTAATCATTATACAATGTATATGTATATCAAATAACCACACTGTATAATTTAAATATATACAATTATATATTTATATATATTTGTCAATTATTCCTCGATAAAGTTAAAAAATTATTAAGACAAATCTCCTTCTAGTCATGAGACTAAAAAAAAAGGTATAGTTTAATAATAAAGCTAATTTTTAATAAAGGATGGTACTCAACAGTGCAATAATTATGATAAAATGATCATATTGTTGGAGTAGGAAATGGCAACCCCGATCCCTGGGTCAGGAAGATCCCCTGGATAAGGAAATGGTAACCCACTCCAGTATTCTTGCCTGGAAAATCCCATGGATGGAGAAGCCTGGTAGGCTACAGTCCATGGGGTCGCAAAGAGTCAGACAGGACTGAGCAACTTCACTTTCACTTTCACTTTCCAGTATTCTTGCTTGGAAAATCTCCTGGAGAGAGAAGTCAAGCGGGCTACAGTCAATGAGGTTTCAAAGAGTTAGACACGAATAAATGACTAAGCATGTATACACAATCATATTTCTCAATGTGATTTACCTACTTTACTTTTTTCAAAACTTTAATACGTAATAGAGAAAACTGGCTAAAATGCAGTTCTATTTGCAGCTTTAATAGATTATAAAAATACGATTTTTTTCAATTTTATACACGTGTGGAGAGAATATTAAGAATGAGAGCTTTAAAAGTTTTGATCTGGAGAGAACATACACATCACTTAACTAATGCCTCTTTCACAGACGAGGAAAAAAAGAAATTCCAAGAAGTAACATAACTAGCTTGAGTCATGTTGTCTCTGTAGAACAAAAGGGATGAAGTCTTCTTTCTGTCTCCTCGCTCACAACTTAGAGCCCTTACAACCTCCTGTGACATTTGGATGCATAGGTTGCATCTCTACCCATTTGCAGCTTATGTCAAAAGCCATACTTCCTCTAAACTTGTCAAATGACCAACCAGACTTCTTGCAACTAGAGGGTGATAAGTAAGTAAGTAAGTGTTAGTCATTCAGTCATGTCCAAGTCTCTGAGACTCCATGGACTGTAGCCTGACAGGCTCCTCTGTTCATGGGATTCTCCAGGCAAGAATACTGGAAGTGGGTTGCCATGCCCTCCTCTGAGGGATCTTCTCCAGTCAAGAGATCAAACCCACTTCTCTCACATTTCATGCACTGGTAGGCGGAAACTAGCACCACCTGGATAAAGTGTAATCAAATTTTGCTCTTTCAGTGAGATTATTTTCAGCAAAGTTAGAAAAAAATTGGCTTTAAAAATTATTAATTTCAGTTAACATAGAATTTCAATAGTCGAACAGTCCTTTTAGTTTTTCTTTTATATTTATTTTATGCTTTCCTGTGGTAAAGACATTTTAGGAGAGCCCAGGGTGTAAATGTGCTCAAGTTATTAAGTTATAACAATGCTTATTGTTATTGTGTCTTTCTCTTAATATTATTCAATCAGAATATATATTTAAAATATTCAAAATTGACCCAAGCTGTAACAAAATCCAAGCAGTAATTAATAAAAGTATTATTATTTTTTCTCCTTGCAAATCTTAGTTTTGTTCTTGTTTTATTGGAGGCTGAATGTTGAAATTAATGAAATTAAAAATTAATTATAATTAACTTTAGATTAATTTTTTTTAATAATTAAAAATGGAAAGGACTGTGGGAAATAATGTATTTCAGACTGTACTTTAGATATAATCTCAACCATGGTAAATGATTAACCTAATTTCTTCAGTAACTTATTCTGATGCTTATTTACATTATTATGTTGGTCAGGTCTACTTCTTCCACATTAAAACCATACTGAANTGGGAAATAATGTATTTCAGACTGTACTTTAGATATAATCTCAACCATGGTAAATGATTAACCTAATTTCTTCAGTAACTTATTCTGATGCTTATTTACATTATTATGTTGGTCAGGTCTACTTCTTCCACATTAAAACCATACTGAAATAGAAAAGGAACAGTGTTGGTTTTACGTGAAAACTGTTAAGAAAGTCCCCATCTCCTCATCCATGTGCCTTTCCTCTGTGTAGCATTAATCAGGGTTTGGAAATAGGTTCCATGAGTGGTAAATACTTAGTTGTGTCAGAGTAGTTTAAACTTGGTAGGTTTCAGCACCCATTGTTCCTCAAGGGGAAAAAGGAAACTGCCTTAAATTGTGTCAGTTGCTCAGTCGTGTTCAGCACTTTGTGACCCCATGGACTGTAGCCCACCAGGCCGCTCTGTCCATGGAATTGAAGCATGGTCTCCTGCATTGCAGATTCTTTACCATCTGAGCCACCAGGGAAGCCCTGAACAAAAGAAACTATTTTACATTGTAAACCTACTATTTTATTAGCCTATAATACAGGCATTTTTCAACCCTACTAGCAGCTAATTAAAGGCNCTGCATTGCAGATTCTTTACCATCTGAGCCACCAGGGAAGCCCTGAACAAAAGAAACTATTTTACATTGTAAACCTACTATTTTATTAGCCTATAATACAGGCATTTTTCAACCCTACTAGCAGCTAATTAAAGGCACATAGTATCTGTCTCAAACTATCTGGTCTACTAGATGTTCTTGACCAATGCACTGTTTTCATACTGGATATAGTTTAACTTTTAAATTAATCAATGCTTATGATAGAAAGCTATCTGCCTGATCATGTGCTTCACCTGACAGCACTTGAGAGAGGCTCACTGATCCCTAAAATTAACCCTGGCACATAATTATAGCCTTCAGGAAAGATCACCTCTAGAATATATTATCTTGCCTACAAAATCAAGATCCCTTAAATTACATAGATGAGTGTCACATATGTGCATAATTGGAAAGTTAGGACTGTGCTTTTACCTGTTAAGCATATGACTTGCAAATGTAACCGTGTAATATGTATTACTATTTATTTTGCTTATTAACTTACATAGGACTTTGCTTTCTTATTTTGCTGATTCCCCTCATAAAAATAACAACCAGAGATTTAAGTTATGTTTTGACAATTATATGACTTAAAATTACTCTTTAAAAAGTGAATATAGTAAAAAAAAAAAAAAAGGTTAATGTTTCTATGAATACAGAAACATGTCTTGGAACATGAGATTCTAATGCCTATGATAGGGATATGAGAAGTATTAAATACACATGCACAAAACTGATGAACATGTTATTTCACTTTAAGCATTTTAAGATGGGTGAAAAATTTTTGAACAGAACCAGAAATGGAGGCCAATTCTAAAAATGGGAAAAAATCAATATACTTCATCGCCAGTACACCTGATCAAAAAATAGGTACACCATGTATATTATTCTTTGCATGTAAGCATGTATGTGTACATAGACACACAAACTCAATCAACTGAAGAGTTATTCTTGGATTTTGAAGGGACCATGCCACTATTTGCAAATATTTTCTTTGCTAATTGGTAAAAGTATCAGAAAACAATTCCCTGATAAATGTTCACTTGCATATATACAACAGAGGTACCTGTCAACCCCAATTTTTTATGAACTATAGTTCACAATGGACTTCCCTTGTGGCTCAAAGGGTAAAGAATCTGCTGCAACGCGAGAGACCCAGGTTGGGAAGATCCCCTGGAGGAGGGAAGGCCAACACACTCCAGTATTCTTACCTGGAGAATTCCCATGGACAGAGGAGCCTGGAAGGCAATAGTCCATGGGATTGCAAAGAGTCAGACGCAACTGAGAAATCCTTTTTCATAGCTCACAATAATTATTTTTTCAAGTCTTTCCAATGCATACACTATAATAGAAGACTACTAGATAAAATTTTGTTCTCATGTAACCTTGATAATATATATTTTTTAATTCAGGTAAAGAAGTATTTTATATTTTAATATATAGGTTTAATTTTCCCAATCATTACACAATTTACCTATCTCAAATGATCAGCATCTCCATGCTGACTTTATATTTAATTTGAAAAAATAATATGGCTTAAACCACCTACTAAGATGGTTTTCCTAATTTGCTTAAATTCTATACTCAGCATTTTCACTTTTTTTCAAATCACAATTAATACTTTCTTTTCTTTTTAAAAGTAAATATATTAGGAACATCTGTTTGAATACTGTCTTTTATTTAAAATGTATTTTTTTAAAAAAATAAGAGTAAATCTAAATGGAGAATTCTTGTACCCCAACTCAAATTTTAATCCATTGATTAACTTAAATCAGTCCCTTTCAATAATTTGGTATCACCGAACTGGTCCTTCGGAGAAGGCAATGGTACCCCCACTTCAGTACTTCTGCCTGGAAAATCCCATAGACAGAGAAGCCTGGTAGGCTGCAGTCCATGGGGTCGCTGAAGGTCGGACACAACAGAGCGACTTCACTTTCACTTTTCACTTTCATGCATTGGAGAAGAAAATAGCAACCCATTCCAGTGTTCTTGCCTGGAGAATCCCAGGGACAGGGGAGCCTGGTGGGCTGCCGTCTCTGGGGTTGCACAGAGTTGGACATGACTGAAGTGACTTAGCAGCAGCAGCAGCAGCAAACTGTTCCTTCCTTTTCCATCAGTTATGTAGTAACAAATTATTGAAGGCTTTGAAACTGAAGCAGAAAAATATATATATTCCTTACTTGATTAAATAGTCAATGAAATATTTTTAAGTAAAGTAATTGTATAAAAACCCAATGTTTGCTATTCACAGGATTATTTAGAGAAATGAGAATATTTTCTCAGTATAGGCTACTGTGGTTCTTGAGCTGTGATCCTATGAAAGTCTGGATAGGAATGATGGTCCAAAAAGAGATAAAGATACTGGCCTAAGAAACTTTTCAAAGAATGCTGGACAAAAAAGGAAGATGATAGCATAGAATCAATTACTATAACCATTCTTGTCTGAAGGAATGTTAAAGTAGTGGTTTCTTTGGCAGACACAAGAACACAGAAGCCTGAGAACAAACCTTGTTTAGTATTGGTTTGAATATTTGTTGAAGTTAACACGAATGGGGAACACTTAACTAGAAATATTCAGAGGATAGCTGGAGATTTAGAAAAAGAACTTGAGTGAAAAATCTGAAGTTATAGACAAGACCAGAAAATCAGATATTTGTTCATGCTATCTTTCTGTCTCAAGTCTCAGGCATACTTCAGAGGGCAAAGATCACTCTATTAAGTGACTTCTCTGAAAGAGATAAATACCGTATCAAAACATGTTAAATATAAAACATTGAACACTGATTGCTAACAAATAATACCTTTCCTCTGAATTTATTTTTCCTTAGTGAAAAGCAATGTCTAGTTCACAGAGAGCTAGTTTAGCATTTTAAACTCACTTTTTAGTGATCAAATGGGTAAAATACGGACAGCCTCAGATAAATTATCTACCATTTCATTGAAAGTTTCTTTGCATAGCTTTTATTTATTTTATGGGTTTGCAAAATAAGGATTCACACACACAGTTCAGTTCTCCTTCCTCTGGGCTGGTTACCTGGCTATCCTAATCACCCAGTAATTAAAATAAAAACCACTCCAGATAATTGGCAGTCTTCTCTAATTGAAAACTGGGTAGATAATCATTGGCCCAAGGAAATGCCCCACTCTCATACTGTAATATGAACTATCATCTGCCTACTAAATTAGTCACTGTAAAATATTAACATACAAATGACTACTACAGAGATATTATGAAAGTGGTCCTAGAATTTAATTAAATATTTGTTTTCATTTTGTTGACTCCCCAGTTTCTTTCTAGGGAACAATAAGAAAATATATTCATTGGTGGATGAGGGAGGGGGCAATCACTTTTGTCATGCAACACAGACACAGGTAGGAGGTTTGTAATGTCTGCTCTTGCTATACAAAGTATTTGCTCGCCAATGAATAGCAAACCCTAAACCAGGAAGTTAGAAAAAAATTACAAAAACATATTCAATCCATCTATAGAGCTGGGAGAGTTCGTTCATTCTTCATGTAATGCTATGTGTTTGCTTTCAAGGGAAGTGGAAGTAAAAGAGGAAAAACAGTAAGTTTAAGAAAGCAACTCTGAATCTTAGAAACTGTCCAGAAGGCTACAAACTCCTGGGAATATACCTGATATACATTTAAGAATTACTCTAATTTTGTCCTTCCTGAAAGGCTAAGTCTATTTGAATGAGAAAAGGGGGAGGAAATTCATAAATATAAACAGACCTTGAAAATAACATTGCCAGACATTATGAAGAGGGTAACTTTATTCTGTGCTCTGTGAGAACCATTTGGTACAATACTGTCTTTGTAGACACACTTTTACACAGCACATAATACCAGCTGAAGTATCTTCAACTACAGAAGACAGAGATGCACAGTCACACATTTAATAATACAAAGTAGACAAAAGAAGCATGAATAGATTCTCCTTTACCGGTCAAAGTCAATTCTAGCACTAAAAAACCCTTCCCGCTAAATCCTCTATGTTGACTTAGCTTGACATCCCTGGTATGTGTGATTTGTCTATTTGCTGGCATGAAGTTAAGACGTGCAAAATGTATAACTGAATTTGAATGTGGACTGATGATGCTCTAGACAAGGTCATACCCAAACTAAATAAACACTCATCAACTGATTAGGCAGAAATTATTTAAGATACAGCATAAGTCAAACTAGTTTGATAGCTAACTAACAAATTCAGGGAAGAAACAGAACTGCAATGAAAGTGAAGAAAAATTCACAATCACATACTTCTTTGACAATCACAGAAAATAAGATATATTGGGGATTGGGGATTTAGTATGCAAGTAACAAGGATAAGACTTTACACTGGAAACCATATTTGTCTTGAAATATTTGCTCTGGTCTACAGATGACAAAATCACTCTCCTCAAACCCTGTGATTCATTCACTGCCCAGCGCAATGAAAAGATTAAGTTCAGTCCTGTTTGTTCTTCACAGAAGACTTAGTGATGACAAGATGTCATTACATTTCAATGCTTAGAGAAACTTAAGAAATCATTTTATGAATCAAGATGAAGTCTTTAAAATATCAAACTATAACTGAATGATCTAAAATTATATGTGGTCAAGAATCTGGGTCTCTGAAAGTTGAACAGAAATATGAATTTTGATTCTGTTTTTGAAAGCATAATTTTATACTTTCATGTTTAGTTTTAACATGATTTTTTCTCCTCTAGATTCTTTTATGTATAAGAAAAAGTAACATGTTAATCATGTTATTTCTGTTAAAGAAAAGCTATACTTTTTGTAAAAGTGGATTCTCATGGATTATTTACACTGTAAGTCCCATAACATTAAAGTATGCAGCACATTTTATTCTTTATGAATGTATAACAATAATTATATTAGATTTTGATTTTAAGTGATTTGAATAACCAAGATATAAAAATATTAAAATTATGAGATACATTACCATAGGATAGATGTTAGAGAAATGATATCTTTTTAGACAGACGGACAGATATACAGATAGATATGAATGCAGATACAGATACACTCATATATACACACTTACGTATAGACTGTATGTTTGTGTTGTGTAGATAGAAATCTAACCCCCAGTGTCATGATAGGTCCTCAGAGAGGTGATGATTTTGTCATGAGGGTGAAATCCTCATGTAGGATTAATGCCCTTAGACTCCAGAGAGCATCCTACCCTCCCCCCCTTCTGCCATGTAAAGACACAATGGGAAGATGGCCATCTATGAACAAGTGGGCTCTCAGCAGACACAAAATCTGCTGGCACCTTGATCCTGGACTCCCCAGCCTCTAGACTAAGAGAAATAAACATCTGTTGTTTAAGCCACTCAGCCTGTGATATTCTGTTATAGCAGCCCAAATGGACTGACCATGGATAATTTTACTCTTCTAACCATCCTGTGTGTGTGTGTGTGTGCTTAGTCACTCAGTTGTGTTGGACTCTTTGCTACCCCGTGGACTATAGTCCACCAGGCTCCTCTGTCCATGGGCTTCTCCAGGCAAGAATTCTGGAGTGGCTTGCCATTCCCTTCTCTAAGGGATCTTCCCAACCCAGGGATTGAACCTGCATCTCATGCACTGCAACCCACCTGCAATGTGGGAGAGCTGGGTTCTATCCCTGGGTTAGGAAGATCCCCTGGAGAAGGGAATGGCTATCAACTCCAGTATTCTGGCCTGGAGAATTCCATGGGATCTATAGTCCTTGGGGTCACAAAGAGTTGGACACTACTGAGCTACTATCACACTCACACTCCTTCATTATAAGCAGATTCTTTACAAGTTGAGCCACCAGAGGCTTCCCCTCTAACTGCCCTAAAGGTTTATAATTTCTTTCCTTAATAAATTAAACCAAGAAGCAAACTTCAAAATCAGCATCTACTGCCTGAAAAGAAAACCAAAGTTCATGTTAAGTTTGTGTACTATCTGCCCCGAAAATTAGGCCTACTGAATATATATTTAGGTATCCATTTGCTTTGGACAGCTCCCTAAAAAGCACAATTTTCTGAACTGCTATGGCTTATACATAGATTAAGTCCTCCTTAAGAATCACTTTGGTATTGAACCAAGCTAATGTTTGATGAAATTCGATTTATTATAGATCATCAGAAAATAAATGGTATAAATTAACAATAAAAATTAAGACTATCATTTCCAAGTGTTTCTAATATTCCTCGCATTGTGCTAAGCACTTTACACACATTACATCATTTAATCTTTTAACAGTCCTGTGCAGTAGGTGTTATTTTCCTATTCTATGATTCTGTGTATTCTGGAAAATGAATGACTAGTAATTTTCCCAGGGTTACATAACTTTTAACTGACTGAGCTACATTTTATCTTAAGGCTGACCGACCTCGAATTTACATCTCTCTCCACCATAACAGAGAATCTCCCTAATTAAGTTTCCTAGAGCAGAGACCACTGGCTGTTTACCAAAGCCACTTCCAAGCACACAGCATGAACGTATTTCCCTTGGAGTTGGGTATGTCAATGAACTAAATTCTAGCCAAGAGAATATGGACAAATATAGTGTATGCCACCTTCAGTTTTGGCTCACAGAAACTTCCCACATGCAACCTTCCATTCTATTTTCCCCCATTTGGCTGCAGAAATCCACCAGGCTAAATGGAGAAACATAAGACAACGGCAAGACCCTATGCAGAAGTTTAACCAGAAGCATCTTCACTGAATTGTTAAGCAATGGGAAATAAAATCTATTGAATTAAGCTGCTATTACATAAGGGTTTTGTGTTCTATCAGCTGGTGTTACTGTAACTAATGCAAGGTATGTCATCTTATAGTTACAGAATCAAAATACAATTTTGACTCAAGTTTTTCATAAAAACCACTCAATTGAATATTAACATTTATTTCCCTGACAGTCTCAACTTTGTCCTGATAACCTCCAGTAATAGTATGACTTCTTCTCATACTGCAAAACACAGATGTTAAGTAAAAATGTTAACTGAAGGACAAAGTCCAAATGAACTGCTTTTTTATGACTTCAAAGGAAAGTAGCATCCAAATTCAGTTTTGAAATGATGTCTCAATACTTTTTTCTTTAGCAAATTCAGGTGTCAGGGATAATAAATGAATCATGTATTTGATGCAGATGATACTTTAAAGAAATCAGTGTAAGCCCCCAAAGGAAAAAAGCAACAGTGTACTCAGAAGCATTTCATCATTTGAAGTTGATATAACAATGCTGACAAGTACAAAAGATAACTACTTTGTTCTGTCATGCCGTGTCATGTTGAAGAAAACACAAAGCATTATGTGACCTTTAGAGAAACAGCCAAAAAGTAGCTTGCTTTGTGATGATTAACGCGGGTATTTTTGAATTTTTGAAGGGTTTTATTTTTGCCAATTGTGGCCAAAGTTACGTCCTGGGGAATCTCAGGCATGAAGAGAAAAGAATACTGATGCATGAAGCAAGTGTAAGGGGAAAGACTGAGAGAAAAATTTACAGCTTATGGAAAACAAAACTATTAGGTATCTATGTGTATGCTGGTTCCTTGAAATGCCCCATCTAATAAACATTAGTTTCAGAACTGGCCCATATATATATATATATGGACACAGTTGGCATTGGACCATATGGAGATATTCTTCTAACCCATTTTTATACTCCTTTTTCAAGTCTTGACTACTTTTCATGCCCCTACCTGACTGATTAGACACTACTACGGCAATGTCCCAAATTCCAGTGTTTGGAAGACGGTACATGTAAGTGATAGGCAGCTCTGAGTCTTATTTTTAGATATCCATCACTACTTTCAAAACTCAAAGCCATATTTAACTAGGCACTTCTTCTAGGATTAACTTCTTACCTCAAAGGAATAACCAATAGAGGCAATTTCAGCCCTGTAGTTTAGTATCTCTTAAAATAAATTTACAGATAATATGCACTGAATTACCTGAAGATATTCAGCAGTGGCCATAGGACTGGAAAAGGTCAGTTTTCATTCCAATCCCAAAGAAAGGCAATGCCAAACAATGCCAAAACTACCGCACAACTGCACTCATTTCACATGCTAGTAAAGTAATGCTCAAAATTCTCCAAGTCAGGCTTCAGCAATACATGAATCATGAACTTCCTGATGTTCAAGCTGGATTTAGAAAAGGCACAGGAATCAGAGATCAAATTGCCAACATCCTCTAGATCATCGAAAAAACAAGAGAGTTTCTGAAAAACATCTATTTCTGCTTTATTGACTATGCCAAAGCCTTTGACTGTGTGGATCACAATAAACTGTGGAAAATTCTGAAAGTGATGGGAATATCAGACCACCTGACCTGCCTCTTAAGAAATCTGTATGCAGGTCAGAAAGCAACAGTTAGAACTGGACATGGACCAACAGACTGGTTCCAAAT
>SJYV01021415.1:18934-90825 GCA_006410875.1 Neotragus pygmaeus | reverse complement strand
ACTGCAGATGGTGACTGCAGCCATGAAATTCAAAGACACTTACTCCTTGGAAGGAAAGTTATGACCAACCTAGACAGCATATTAAAAAGCAGAGACATTACTTTGTCAACAGAGGTCCATGTAGTCAACGCTATGGTTTTTCTACTAGTCATGTATGGATGTGAGAGTTGGACTATAAAGAAAGCTGAGCACCAAAGAACTGATGCTTTTGAACTGTGGTTTTGGAGAAGACTTTTGAAAGTCCCCTGGACTACAAGGAGATCCAACTAGTCCATCCTAAAGACCAGTCCTGGGTGTTCATTGGCTAGATTGGTGTTGAAGCTAAAACTCCAATACTTTGGCCACCTGATGCGAAGAGCTGACTTATTGGAAAAGACCCAGATGCTGGGAAAGATTGAGGGCAGCAGGAGAAGGAGACGACAGAGGATGAGACAGTCGGATGACATCACTGACTCAATGGACATAAGTTCTGGTGAACTCCAGGAGTTGGTGATGGACAGGGAGGCCTGGTGTGCTGTGGTTCATGGGATCACAAAGAGTCGGACACGACTGACCGACTGAACTGAACTGATATCCTTAAGTTGAGTAAGCATTAAAAATAATACAAAAAGGTTTACTGAAAAAGCCTATAGAGGAGATAGAATAATAATGTGACACAAGTAATGAAGTCTTTTGTTTCTGACCCAAGAGTCTCATTTCTTTTGACACCATGTATGACAGAGTAGCAGGCTACTTATTAGCATGTAAGCAGAGTAAAATCAAATCCCAGACCAAACATATATTATTAAATATAAACCAAGTTTGGTTAATTTTAATGTCATCAAACTAACCAGTTAATATATAAGGACAAACTATTAAACATAATTTACTTATGGGCTTATGGACTGTGTCATAATTTTGCAGTCACATTTTATGGATCAATGATTCTTCAGAAAAAAAATTTTGTTTTAATTTCTTATTTCCTTGTCAAATACAAAGCTCTCTAAAATGGAGCTAATTTCACAATATAAACGTGTATCAAATCATCATGTTGAACACCTTAAACTTACAGAATGTTACATGCCAACTATATCTCAATAAAGGTGGGGGAAAAGGCTATTGTTTATATAAAAGGAATAAGGTTCTTTATATACTTAATCAAACAATCATAGTGTCATTATAGACAGCTAGAATGCTCCCAGAGAACTCAAGGCCACCACAAACTTAGTGTTTTAAATAATATGTGGAGTTTAGGAGTATCTATGTATACATTTTCTGAATATATATACATGGCTATCATAGTGGATAATGACCTTAATATCAACATTCTTCTCTTTTTCAAATTAATTTTTATTGGTGTATAGTTGCAATACAGTATTGTTAATTTCTGCTGTACACCAAAGTGAATCAGCCATACACACACACACACACACACCCCCTCTTATTCAGATTTTCTTCTCAGTTAGGTCATAACAGAGCACTGAGTAGAGTTTCCTATAGTATATAGTAGGTTACCATTATTTATTTTATACATAGTATGTATATATGTCAATCCCAAGCTCCCCATTCATCTACCCTCACAAAGTTTAGCATTCTTGAACATTTTCTTTGGCAGTCTTTCTAAAATGGCTCTTAAAATTTACAATGGAAATCATGCAGTCTTCCCTCAAGCACTTTGTTAAGAATTAAAAAAATAAATATAATTCTGAACTTTTTTCAGTATTGCTTTCATTACATCTCGAAGTATTTTCTTCTTTGTCATTTGCCATTCCAATAATCATCGGCTTATTCACTTTCAGGTCTACCAAAACCTCTGAGAAAACTTTCTCTTTTAATTAATGTGACAATTATTTATTTTCTAATATCCTTAGGCCTTGCATCATTTCTTGGTATTTCTTTTTCATATATGCTGAAATTTAAGTCCCTTCTTCCTGAAGTTTCTGTTTTCAGAATATTTCTCTATAAGGATAAGCCAGAAACAGCTTACATAAAACTCTGTTCATAGTATTTTGCTAACCTCTTTGGAAATGATGACAAATAAGTAATTATCTTAAAACCCTATTATCCAAGTATAATGAGAGTCCAAAGCAAATAATGGCAAAATTTTAAAAACCTCAGAGTGAAAGCACTTAGAAATAAGTGATAATGGGAAGTTTATTATAGCAATTTATACTATGTTGTTACAATTACTCTTTTATTGTGACTGTTGTGTAATTTTTCATGTGCTCTTCATAAGCTTTCTTTCTTACATAAATAATACTAATGTCTTAACTAATAGTAATGGCATCAAATTCTATTGATGTTATTATTGGTCGACATTCAAATATCTTCTACAGTTTGGTATCAAGGATGTCTGATAAGTTGCTTAAGTCATGTCTTACTCTTTGGNCTTTCTTACATAAATAATACTAATGTCTTAACTAATAGCAATGGCATCAAATTCTATTGATGTTATTATTGGTCGACATTCAGATATCTTCTACAGTCTGGTATCAAGGATGTCTGATAAGTTGCTTAAGTCATGTCTTACTCTTTGGTGGACTGTAGCCCACCAGGCTCCTCTCTCCATGGGAGTCTCCAGGCAAGAGTACTGGAGTGGGTTGCATGCCCTCCTCCAAGGGATCTTCCCAACCCAGGGATCGAACCACATTTCTTATGTCTCCTGCATTGGCAGGCAGGTTCTTTATCACTACTGCCACCTGAGGAGCCCATCTGGTATCATAAGAAACTAATAATCTTAATATGTTTCTTTGTTTTATAAAATAATTGCACAATGTTCTGTGATACATAATCATGAATCAACACTATTAGAATTATTTATAATTTACTTTATGTTTCATAATCCTAATATGGATTAATACAATGGGAAGAACTATGTATAGTTTTGAAGTCAGACAACTGTGATTTTAAACACTGCCTCCATTATTGACTGTGTAATCTTAGGTTAATTATTGTCCTCTAAACATCCTCATTTATTCACTGGTGGCATGTGCATTAAATGCAGAATATTAAGATTCTTATGAAATATTTTATGTATAGCATCTATCACAGAGCCTGGCACATACTATATGTTCCAAAAATAGTGAAAAATTGTTGTTACTGGTACTACAAACTTATTATTAGGTAAGCTAAAGTTGTTGATATATACATATGACTTCTATTTTCATTTGGGATTATCTGTTATTAAGTAACTTACTGAATTTGAGATCTTTAGACTTCTCTCACGGAGAAAACAATGGCACCCCACTCCAGTACTCTTGCCTGGAAAGTCTCATGGACAGAGGAGCCTGGTAGGCTGCAGTCCATGGGGTCACTAACAGTCGGACATGACTGAGCGACTTCACTTTCAATTTTCACTTTAATGCACTGGAGAAGGAAATGGCAACCCACTCCAGTATTCTTGCCTAGAGAATTCTGTGGACAGAGGAGGCTGGTGGGCTGCTGTCTATGGGGTCACACAGAGTCAGAAATGACTGAAGCGACTTAGCATGCATGCATGCACTGGAGAAGGAAATGGCAACCCACTCCAGTGTTCTTGCCTGGAGAATCCCAGGGACAGAGCAGCCTGGTGGGCTGCCATCTATGGGGCCGCACAGAGTCAGACAGGACTGAAGCGACAGCAGCAGCAGCAGCAGCAGCAGCAGCAGCAGCAAAAGCTTGATTAACTAGTTAACAATGCAACATCCCCAAAATATGCTATGAAATGTCAGCATGTAGCCTGTGGTTATAAAAACATTTAAAATGTAACATTATGACATGTGGAATTTAGAAAGGTAATACAAAGGAAGTATCTACAAAACAGAAATAGAGTTACAGATGTAAAAAACAAATTTATGGTTATCAGGAAGTAAGAGAGGAGAAGGGATAAATGGGGAGATTGGGATTGACATATACACAGTTCTATATATAAAACAGATAACAATATTCTTTAATGGCCTGTATGTGAAAAGAGTATAAAAAAGAGTGGATATATGTATATCTCACTTTTCTGTACACCTGAAACACAACATTGTAAATCAATTATATTTCAATAATTTTTTTAAAAAGTAACATTAAACTTTCAACATTTCTATAATTAGAAATATGTTAAGTCTGAAAAAACATGCAACTGTCAGTTCACTTTACTCTCAGTATATTTACATACATATACAGTTACTTACATAACAACCACTACACATGACACAAAGGTATAATCATTTAGCTATAGGTTAGACAATTTTATAACTAAAGGTCCGTCTAGTAAAGACTATAGTTTTTCCAGTAGTCATGTATGGATGTGAGAATTGGACTATTAAGAAAGCTGAGCACCGAAGAATTGATGCTTTTGAACTGTGGTGTTGGAGAACACTCTTGAGAGTCCCTTGGACTGCAAGGAGATACAACCAGTCCATCCTAAAAGAGTTCGGTCCTGGGTATTCATTGGAAGGACTGATGTTGAAGCTGAAACTCCAATACTTTGGCCACCTGATGTGAAGAGCTGACTCATTTGAAAAGACCCTGTTTCTGGGAAAGACTGAGGGCAGGAGGAGAAGGGGAAAACAGAGGATGAGATGGTTGGATGGCATCACCAACTCAATGGACATGGGTTTGGGTAAATTCCAGCAGTTGGTGATGGACAGGGAGGCCTGGAGTGCTGCGGTTCATGGGGTCACAAAAAGTCAGACACGACTGAGCGACAGAACTGAACTGACCATCTAATATATTAATTCCGTAGTAAATGTGGGTTATTTTAATGACTACTGTGTAAGATAAATAAAACTGAAGTATACAGAAGTTGACATGTTTATATAAACTATCGAAGCAATAAACTGGTTTTGCAAGGTACAGAAGAAAGGAAAAAGTCTTTAAAGGTAGGTCAAGCATTTTACAGATTAAGATCTTAATGACCTTGTCACTTCACATCTCAAGGATCTTAAGTTGTAAATAAAATTTGGTTAAAGAGTTCATCATAATCAGTGACACTATTTATTAAGACATTTTAAAGTTACAGAAGAAACAAACTGCAATGCAACATTATGGCATGGTAGGAATGAAATGAGTTACCAGGTTATGAAATCCCTTAACTAGTAGGAGATCACATAATTACCAGAAGGAAGAATAGCAGGGTAATCCATATTTTGAATGTTAGATTTCTCTGATTGAAAAGTCTAAAATCATGTGCCTTTCTTCAAATTTTAAGTGAGACATTTGTTAACCTGGCATACAACCTCATTTCCTATTCTACCAGTAAAATGTTTATACAAAAAAAAAAAAACTAGAAGTCAATAGTCACTAATCACAGTCATTAAAATGTTCATTAAGTAGAGAATTGAAGAAAAATTATTTCCAAGTATATGTGAAATTACCAAGTATCAAGTGACTTTATTACTTTCATAATTATTTGATTTATAGCCAATGAAATCATAATAACGAAATACTAAGAAGAAAAANCTAGAAGTCAATAGTCACTAATCACAGTCATTAAAATGTTCATTAAGTAGAGAATTGAAGAAAAATTATTTCCAAGTATATGTGAAATTACCAAGTATCAAGTGACTTTATTACTTTCATAATTATTTGATTTATAGCCAATGAAATCATAATAACGAAATACTAAGAAGAAAAATATTACTCCAAAAGTGTAATGCAGTAACTTGTGTGTCAATAATCAGTCCAGTTTCTTGTACCAGGGCAGGGCTCAATAAAGAGATATTTTTAGAAGAAAAAAAGGCAATATTTCTCTAAATTACATATTTCTACCTGCCAATATATTAAAAAGCTTGACTTAATATAGATGAATAAAGCCAAAGATGCCACTTTTGTTTTGATTTCCCTTTTTGTCTCTTCTCAAATCATTTTAGCTTTCTACAAATAGAATGTCTTTTTGATGAAAGCTTATAAACATTGTCTGTGAGGCTTTCCGAAGGCAAAACTGTGTGGGAAGTAAACTACCTCTAGCCAAAACACAGAGTTTCATAAGAATCCAATAACCTAAAATTAAAGCATAGTGTTCAAGGAATAATGGACACTGGCTTCCCTGGTGGCTTAGATGGTAAAGCATCTGCCTGCAATGCAGGAGACCCCAGGTTCAATCCTTGGGTCTGGAGGATCCCCTGGAGAAGGAAATGGCTTCAAGGGTTTGCAAAGAGTCAGACACGACTGAGTGACTTACACTTCCACCCACTCCAATATTCTTGCCTGGAGAAATCCATGGACAGAAGACCCTGGCAGGCTACATTCTATGGGGTCGCAAAAAGTCAGATATGACTGAGCGACTAACACACAAAGATATCCAGAAAAAAAGCCAGATAGGTTTATTATTTCTCTTATAATTATTATAAAATTTAGGACAGATATAAAACATAAAATTATGCTATTATCTGTTCAACAGAGATTTGGAGTTTCTATCTGTGTTCCCTGTAACTCAAAGCAACCTACATTTTAGTATTGAGTGTCCATTCTCATGACTCCTTCAGAAGTGAATTCTCTAACAGTAATAGATCCCTAATGTTTTCTTTAGACTTACCTATTTTTTCCTAACAGCCACAGAAGAGACAATTTAAAAGTGGGGAGGAAGACATTTGAAAGAATCTGCCACTTATACAGCTGAACAAGTAAGTCAGGATATTGCATTTGAACATTTAGGATNTAATGTTTTCTTTAGACTTACCTATTTTTTCCTAACAGCCACAGAAGAGACAATTTAAAAGTGGGGAGGAAGACATTTGAAAGAATCTGCCACTTATACAGCTGAACAAGTAAGTCAGGATATTGCATTTGAACATTTAGGATTTGTATCAGTTAAAATAGTTTGGCTCTAAATGGCTTAAAAAATAAGGGATTTAATTTCTTGCATATATGGGGTCCATAAGACAGAGGTATTCCAGGATGGGTTCAAGGACATGACACTGTCATTGAGAAGCTAGGCATTTTCTGTCTTTCACTTTGCCTTTGGGCATATTGATGACTGCACCTGGAACCACAGAATGAACTGCTATAATTCCAGGCATCACGTGGTGACATCTAACTAAAAAAAGAGGCAGGGGGGTGGGGAGCAGGTAATGTTTCCCTTGTGTACTTCTTTTCATCAGTAGAGAATCTTTTTCTTAAAGACTGTCAAGACTTCCCCTTTCAGTGACCAGAATTCAATCCCATTTTCATAAGCGAAATAGTCAGGTGGGAAACAAAATGATGCTAACTGGTTTATACTAACTATGATTTTCCTCCAGGGATGGCAGACAACTCAACCAAATTTTACTTGAAATACCAAGCAATCATTCTTACCCCTATGTCTTTGGAGTCAGGCAAAATCTGACTTAAATCCATACTTTATATATTATGAACTCTCAACTTGATGTAATTACTTAGAGCATCAGCTTTCTTTCTGAGATATATATATATATATATATATATNAATTTGGGAAAATGGCAATGCACTCTTTATGATATATGCACTACACCATTATTATCAATGACTATCTGAACGTTTAGAGTACAAAGCACTTACTTGCATCGTGTTGAGTAGTAAATTCAACACAGTAAAAATAGAGAGTGTAAACCTCCCCTTGTTAGCATGTGAGTGACTACAATCCAAGGCCAGTTCTTTTCTTCCATTTGCTTCTTTCTTCTCTCTCCAGCCATGGAAATAGAGCTCAGTTATTTCTGCATGGATGCAAGGTGAATGAGGCTGTCGTTTCTCCTTGCAGTGCTATTTATTACAGGTCACTGACATAACACAGCTATTTTTTTAATCAAAAAAAAAGTTATATTGCATTATCTCACTTACTCGGGTATTTGAGAGGAATGCACAGAGTGTTATTTATTTATACAGAAACCTGTCAACCGAGAAACATCATCTTGCTTTAAGGGGCCTCCTGCTGGCAAACTGAGCAACTTTGTTATTATAAGAATTAAAATGCACACCATATGAAAGAAAACATAACATAATCTTATAGTGTGAAGCTGTTTGGATTTTTAACCTGTAAAATATATATTATTCCAATAAGGACAAAACTTAGAAAACTTCAAAGTGTGTCACAAATTGGGACTATTTATGTGGTTTCATTGTTCTCAACTATGAGATATATACATTATATTCAATATATATTCAATACATAAGTGTATTATGCATAATATGATATCAGACTGACTTTGACCATAAACCAATCTAATGCAGTAATAAATTGATAAGGAATTTATTTTCTAGATAAGTACATCTCAGTTTGCAGTTTGAGTCTATGTCTAGAAAAATAATCTTAGAAAACATAATTCTAATCATTGTCTCTGATTGATATGACAGCAATTAATTTTTCCTCCATAATGCCCTCAGTGCAAATTATGCTCAAGAATGAATGCTATTTCTCAATTACACATTACATAACTTCATCACAGAATTTCCCAGGACCCACCTAAAAGTCCTGGGAAATAACTGAACATTTAATAGCATCAGGGCTAATAAATATACTTCAACATTTGCATGCCTGTAAAAACTACAGAGCATACTACAATGTGTTAAGAGAACTGCAGTCATGCATGGAACCACTAAGAATCAAAATATTTGGGTAAAAATAGACCATTTCGGGCACTACAAGGCTCTGGTAAGTATAATTTTGACCCTTGTTGTGAAGGACAACTTCAGCTATTCACTTATACAAATAGCTGAGTAAACAGAGAGCTCAAGCTGTTACCTGAACTCTTTCCTAGTTGAAATATAGGAATAGGAAGGAGAGCTGGCAAAAAGGAGCTAACTACTGTGCTGAGGTAACATCTGCTTGCCTAGCCTCTAATTCCACATCTAACTTCTGCTGGAGAAACAGTGATTAGGGAGGTGGTGGGGGAGAAAGCGAGGTCTTAGGACACAAATAGTTGCATATCAGGCATTAATCCCAGAGAAGCTTTCCTTCACAAGTCCTGAGACTATTCCAAATAGGGATCACAGTCAAAAGGGACAGCTGTTTATAACCTCTTCTGAAAAGAGTTATTTGGGGCTACAACTACTGATCTTCTTCTGTGTTCCCAAAATCATGTGCACTGATGTTCCTAGTTAAGATTTGTAATGGAGAAGAATGAAAAACCTATAACACCTGTTTTCCTAAATTAACTCCTTTTTGCCAATGCTCCTTCCTGTTTTTCAAAGTGCAAATAAATTCAGAGAAGCTTGCTTTCTTCCTAGCAATACAATGTAGTATAGATCATTTATCCCTGAATTTTTTTTAAAGTACAGTAAATGCTACTCAATTGGAATATTTTAGCATTTTATTACTATTGGAAACATAAGAAACAGGACTCACGAAGAGGTACAAGAAAATTTATGAATATAGGCATACCAAAATTTAATCAAACAATGCAAACAACTTCCCAATTCTCTTTTTGGAAAAACTGCAAACCATCATGTTCTTTTTCAGGAATATATTGATGGTGACAGTAGCTTTGGTGATATTAAAGCTACTGCATGAAATGATAAAGGGTAAATAAAATGGCTATTGGAAACTGGCCTTGCTAAGAGGAAAATAATTCAATTTAAAAATCAATAATTTTCTGCTTTTAAGCTATATTCATTTCAGGCAGATATGTTCACAGACAACCCACTTTAGCATATTTGCAAAAACTAAATAAAGGAACAAATGATTTGAAATAAAACAAAATAAAATTTTAAAATCCAAAGTGCTACATACAGATAAATACTATACATTAAATGAGCACTGGAGAAATAATGACACAATTAGAATCATGTGTACATTAAATCCCTCCTAATGTACAAGTGGTAAAGAGGAAAAACTGCTTCCATATTTGGTGGTAGGGACTGAGACAGGGGTTAATTTATATACATGTGGAATCCTAAGAAATGTTATAGTTTTAAACCTTATAAAGATACATTTTAAATAAGAAGGGAAAAATTAATAGCAATACTGAAAGAAACTGACTGCCATTTCTGAAATGGGACAGGCACTCTAGCCTGGTTTTTAAGTAGGATATTGACTGGCAGTGAAAGATGAAGACTGTTTTGGAAGAGCAGAATGAGTTGGTTCCTGATTCATGGATGCAATTAGAACCACTCAGGGATGGAGGACAACAGGATCTAAAACAAAAGCCAGCAAGCGTGGAGTGAGATAAAGGGAGGAGAGATTGGCTAAATGTTATGTGGTGGTCATTTCATTTCTAGCATTCTCATTTACCCGTTCAATATCCCTGCTTCTCTCATAAACTAGCATATTGTCTTTCTTTAAACTCAAACCTTGAATGTTAATTACTCTCATTTTCATTACCTCACCACTGAATAGGACTAATCCAAATTAAACTGCCAAATACCTGGTTAAAGGTTACCATAGTAACAACTATTGTCATTTACAGAATATATTCATGAGGTTTGATCTGCTCATGGTATCTCTGAATACCATTTGAAATATATCAGGACATCTTAATTGGATAAATATCCTTCAAAAATGTCTTTGATTTAAACATGCAGATAACACTGTTTTTCTCTAAATTTGTGATCAACCATAAGTTACAGAGAATGTCATATTAATGATAAATAACAACAAAATCAATGGAGGAAAATCTGTGGCAATACTTGGATTATAGTTTAAAATGCCAATTTCAGGATGCATTTAAATAAAAATCGCCATTGTAGCTAAATGAAATCTCAATCCCAAATTCAACACTTGCATCTAAAAAACATAAAATTTAAGAAGCTACTGGCATGTGACAATTATTTTGTGTTACGATCCTCACATCTGAATTTTTAGTTATTTAACTGCTACACTGAAAAGTGTCAGTCGCTCAGTAGTATCTGACTCTGAGATCCCATGGACTGTAGCCCACCAGGTTCCTCTGTCCATGCAATTTACCCAGCTAAGAACTCCCACTGGACTGGGTTAGCATTTCCTTCTCCAGGGGATCTTTCCAACTCAGGGATTGAACCCAGGTCTCCTACACTGAAGGCAGATTCTTCACCATCTGAGCCACCAAGGGAATTCCCAACTGCTATATTAAAAGGTCTTAACTACAAGAGTAAAACTCATAGTGTGTCCCAGAAAGTCTGACAAAAAATCACACATTACCACTGACCAATTATTCTGAAGCATCACCTGTCAGCTGAGTAATATAATGGCATGTAATGGAGCTTGTGAGCCAAATTTCTGTCTCTCAGGCTAAAGACAATAGCCTAAATAAAAATACATGTTTTATTGCTTATGCTGCAATTCACAGCATCTTTGAAAGTCTCCTGATTGGTAAATAAGAGAAGTAACTATTCTCTTCCTCTAACTCACCTGCATGCTGCATCCATGGGGTCGCAGGGTCAGACCCGAGTTAGCAACTTAACAACAAGCTCACTGGTGTGTAGGGAGGTTGAGATTGTTGCCAGAAAACAAGCACTCAGCTTTAGAAGAGCAAAGATCAACCTTCCCATTAGCAAAACTGCTTCTAAGCCTGAAGGTTTTGAGGTGTTTCAGTGTTAATCAGGTGACTCAGTAGTAAAGAACCCACCTGCCAATGCGAGAGACCCAAGAGAGGTGGGTTTGATCCCTGGGTTGGGAAGATCGCCCAGAGAAGCAATGACAATCCACTCCAGTATTTTTGCCTGGATAGTCCTATGGACCAAGGAGCCTGGCAGGCTACAGTCTATGCTGTCTTAAGAAGTCAGACACGACTGAGCAACTGAGCATGCACACAATTTTAATCAAGAGAGCACAACTGGCAAAGGTCTGTGAATTAAAAACTTTATGATGATATGCATAGCCTTTATTTGATTCTTTGGTTATCAAAATAAGTGTATAAAACCATGATACAGGGAAAGAACTTAATCCCAACAATGTACAGACTGTCTGCTACATAGAAAATTCTGTGCCGTGTTTGTAGATAGATCTTGAAGATTCTGTTCCAGTGTGCAGAAATTTTTTCAAAAATACACTCAGTCATACATTATATTAGTTGTGCCCTATCTTGAAAAGTTTAAATGCCTATAAAATGTAACATAAAAAGTTATCTCATGAATTTGATTAAAAACCATTTTCTCTTGAAGGCGCTTTAAAAAACAATAAGGATGAAAGGACAGAGGATTTGAGTTTGCCAGGTAAACATAAATCTTTGGAACAAAACTGTCTCTCTAAGGTCTTTTTTTTTAATCCCCAAACCATAAAAAAAGAATATGAAGGAAAAATGATTTGAGAGAACTGCCTCTCACAGGGCGCCAAATTCTTTCCCACATAGTCTACTCACAGTACCCAGGCCTATCCGCATATACAATGATTCTGCAAACCAGTATTGCATCATTTGTTTATAAACACGGGACACAGAACTGATGCTAAAATTATGAGAAAGCAGACATCCATGGTCTTTTCACATTTAACATTTTGTATCTTTAACTGCGTATTTCTTTTTTTGCTTTTAACTGCTTTAGTTACCATACTACTACTAATACTATAGCACGTGTGTATGTGTGTTAGTCACTCAGTCATGTCCAATTCTTTGCAACTCCATGGACCCTAGCTCACCAGCTCCTCTGTCCATGGGATTCTCCAGACAAGAACACCCGCAGTTGGTAGCCATTTCCTTCTCCAGGGGATCTTCCTAACCCAGGGATCGAACCCAGGTCTCCCATACTGCAGGCAGATTCTTTACGGTCTGAGCCACCAGGGAAGAACATACAACAGTATACAAAATGTAACTGAGCATCTATGTGATAGACACTGTTTTACATGTATTATTTCATTTAATCCTCACAACTATGAGATTGATCTTAATATCAGATCCCATTTCTAGATGAGAAAATTGAAGCTTAAAAAGATTAAGAAATTAACCCATCTTTACATGCTTAGTATTCAAACCTGGACTATTTGATTCTTAAGTTCCTCTATTTAACCTCTACTTCAACTCTTTGCAATACTTTAGTTTACTTTATTATTGATTTTAAAAAGTGACTAAACTGGTTACTCTATTTGAAGTATTATAAATAAATGTACTGAAATTACAATGTGATAATAGAAAAGTAGTATTATTATTAATATGCTTGATCCTGTTTTCCAAGTTTTACATATTAACAAATAAACCTGTTTATTAATAAATATCACAGGTACCAAATGAAATAACTGTGAATGGCCTAAAATAGGTAACAAATGAATCTATACTGTCAATATCCTTCTTAGAGGTTTTAGTTTATTTATATAAAATATTGCAACTTAGACCATGAAAAATTGTTAGGACCTTAAGCATTGCTGACTTGCCACCTGCATAGATGTTTGCCATTTGGTAAATTAAATCTCTCCAAATTTCTGTTTCCTTGACTGTAAAATCAGGATAGTACTGGCCATGTAATGAAGATTAGCTGACGTATTCTATGAGAAGTGCTTTAGCACATTTCCTGACACCTAGGCCTTTAATAAGTATTAAATATTAATTAAAATTTGGCTTTTTATCAATGAAGAATTAGTTATGTCTCTAAAAATCTACAAAAAAATAAGATTTTAAAAGCACACTAAATTGTGGAAAGAGAAAAGTAAAATGTTGGAACTGCTTGAGTCAGAGATACTGGTATATTCATACAGAGATACTCAGCAGGCAGTAGCAGAAATAACCGGATGGCCTGGCTCTCTGGAGAGAGGTAAAAGCTCAGAATGACTCATACAGAGGTGAGACAGCGAAAGGGATCCAGAAACTGAAACAAAATAGTAACGAAGGAAGAGGACAAAGGCCAGATAGAAGTGTGGGTAAACAAATCACTTGGTGGGTAAAAAAAACCCACTTGTTGTGTGGGTTATCTTCATTCATTGCCTCTTTAAAAATGGATAACCAAAACTGTAAGCCTAAAGTGTACCCAATAATAATCAGTAGATTGCTAGAATATTGTCTATTGTCTCTGTTGTGATTCTGATCTTGGCCAGTTAGGTCATTCCGAGTCTCAGTTTCCTTATCTTTAAAATGGAGATAATACCGCCTACCATGGCAGATTATACCACCACAGTCACAGTGCTTGGTGTAGAGAAAGCACTGAAATGGATACAGACCAAGACAGCAAGGAGAGACGTAGTCAGAAAGACTAAAGCAGAAGGAAGCCCATAACAGGAAAGCAGTTTTCATACCAGGGGAAAACTCAAAAGAATGTTAAAAGAATGGCAAGTAAAGAAAAAAGCAGGAACGTAAGTATACTTACAGCTGATTCACTTTGCTCTCCAGTAGAAACTCACTCAACACTGCAAAGCAACTATACTCCAATAAAAATTAAAAAGAAAAACATTTCATTTAGCATAGGCCTTACAGTATGGATCCAAAAGAGGCAGTAAAAGAGATGGAAATGCCAAAGGCCTTGAAGTAAATATTTCCCAAGTGGACTGAGAAAGGTTGACTTTATTTGTAGCCAGCTGAAGCATGCGTATGTGCCTTCATCTTTTTACTTCCTTTTGATTTTCAGTCTCTTTAGAAAAGTGCTTGTCTTTGGCTCTGACTTCTCAACACGTTACGCTCCACTCAGAACTAGAGGTCCAGTTTTCTAACCTCCTGCCCTGCCTATGGCCTCACCTTCTTATATATGTTTCTCCTTCTGGTTTAGTTAAACCCAGTCTTATAATTACCTGCTGGCATAGACCCGGATACACAATAAAATATTTGTATACTCTTATTCTGTATTGTGTGGCTTTTAAAACTAAGAATGATTTATTTCTGATAGTACATTGCTTTAGAGGTATGAGTGTCTAATACAAAGGCTATTGATAAAAAAACAAAACAGTTTACATTTAAGGAAACCAACCTTTAAAATACCTACCACATATCTTACAAGTCTATTAAGGACGGGTAGGTAGTGAAAAGCATTTGGGCAGAAATCCTAGTCAGAGAGACAGTGTTGCTTTCACTGCCCTCAGTTTTCCAGAGATCAGGGCAGGATATTTGGGTACAATGTGTTCATGATGGACACACAGGGTGGGAAGGGCCCTCAGAGGCCACAGAACCCACTTCCCATCCCCAACATCACCGACCAGTTGCTCTTCAGCTGCCTCATCCATTCCTTGTCTTCACAGAAGAGGTGAAATCAGAGTTGACCACCCTATATACATACGAAGGCACCCACCACCTCCCAGGACAGACCATTCCAGCTTTGGGAAGCTATAACTGTGAGAAACTCCTTGATGGTGTTCAACTGAAATCTGATGCCTTACAATTTCAAACAGCTGTTAATGTTTCTTTTCTCCAAGGCTACCCAGAACCCTGCTAATCCCGCTTATACGTAACAACCTCCAACTTTTGAAGATAGTTATTATGCCCCTTCCCAAACCTTCTCTTTCCCATGCCTGGCATCTCCTTTCTCTAATCATTCTTCAAATGAAACGTAACTTCATTGTTTTGTTGTAAAGAGTTTTCTTTGCAAAATAATACATCGCAGGCCCAAACATAAGCCACCAGGAGAATCACAATTAAGATGAAATTCACAACTTCTTTCACAATATTACAGTTTAATTGTGTAAAGAAATTTTAATTGAATGTTTTCTTATCCATCACAAATGAAGAGAGTATATGTGGTACCCTCAAGGGACAGACTCCTATCTTAAGTGACTTTATACACAATTGTGGAGCAGTTGACACCTTGCCAGATAAGCTGTTCATTCCGACTAATAATGTAAGCATGTAGTATGTTTATTCCCACAGTTATGGCAACTGCAAATTTAAATTGTTGTGATTCTTCTCCAGCCCAATTTATAGATAAACACGTATCACACATTTTCCCGATCACTCCCAGGAAAATTCATAGCATCTGCTTTACTTGAGTCCTTTGCCCTNGTATGTTTATTCCCACAGTTATGGCAACTGCAAATTTAAATTGTTGTGATTCTTCTCCAGCCCAATTTATAGATAAACACGTATCACACATTTTCCCGATCACTCCCAGGAAAATTCATAGCATCTGCTTTACTTGAGTCCTTTGCCCTGCATCACTCATATGGTTTTCTCCTAGGTTAATTCAATATGAGAACTAATGACATCCTATCTATTATTTTAAGCAATCTCCTTTTAAACTTCAAGTCAAATAATAAAATATCTAAGCTGTGATACACAACTTAGAAACATGCCTCTTTCATACAGGCTAATACTTAATAGTGACAAAGTTAGTATGATACTATTCACATTCCAAGTATTTTAAAATACAGCAAAGACTTTATTACATGCAAGAATAACATTCAAAGTGGTTTAGAGAGGGCTCTGAAAAAGCCAATTGGTAAGAATGTGTTTTAATATTTTATCAAACAATAAAAACATAAGGAGTATAGCACTTGGATATTAGTCCTGGTAATGGAATATATTTTGTTGATCATATCCTTCCATACAGGCTTCCAGGATTTTGAAAATGCCAAACAAAAGTCTCAACATTCTTAGTAGAGATAAAGAAATAGACATGAAATTTATTTTTTTTAATATATATTTGAGTAAGAAGCATTGAAAAGCATTTGATCTTGACTCCCTATGAAATCAAAGATGTCTTTGGTTTAAAACCTCCATGTGCTATATCAGCATATATACAATTACCACAGCTTTAATCAAGACAGAAGCTGTCTGAAAAAAATTAACCTTGAAATAACCACTGGAAATATGATGAGATGAACAATTCATGAATATGATTCTCTATAGTGAACTTGATTATGGAGGTTTCAGTATATCACCAGGGACAATGGGGCTGCTAAATTTGAAGTTAAAACAACTGGAAAATATTATTAACTCTTTAGCTGATATTTTTACATAGTAAAAGTGTGACTTGAAATACTAATCCTTTTATTGTTACTTAAATGTGTCAACATATTAGTAGTTAAAATATTACCAAATATCTGAGCTGAGTACTGATTTTAACTTAGATGCATTGTTTCATTCACAGCTAATAATGTCTATTGCAGTTAAAATGGGCACATTTAACTTAGCCAGGCACTCTTAAGTCAGGACAAAACTCTAGCAGATATGTAAATAGTCTTATAACTTCTTAGATATCATTACATTATGACAGAAAAGACTTTCGGGATGTTTCTTGAGATATTCTCAAACATGGATACTATTGTCCAAATCCCTGGCTTTTTCTACGATCATGTTGCCATCAAGTGATAGATGTTTTGTGATATATATTTTTTTTCAGGTAAGTTAGTCTCTCTTAGAAATTAATTAAAATTTATTCTTTTGGATGATGACACTTTTTTTTTTTTTAACAAAGATCAAGGTTTGGGTTTTTGTTTGTTTTGTTTTATAGTCACTTTCTAATAATTACTTTGGATCCCTTCATATTGGCTTACCCAACAGATGAATGACTAGTCCCAGAACATTCATCTAACCACATACCAGATTTGAATCAGAAAATTATCTTAAAATAATGGGACTTCTGATTTACTCACAAATAGTCAAAACCCTTGAATATGCAAAGGCCCACTATACATGTCCTTGAAACAAAGATTATTTGGATGTTTTGACATATTTTATTTTCAGCAGACCTGGAACAATTGAAATGTTTTTGTTTCTCCCTTTTTCTCATTAATAAATCTACCTTCACAGTGCTCATCCTGTCAGTGAGAATTGTCATACTTGCAGAAATTTATTTTTATATAGCCTATAAATATTGAGTGAAAGCTGTTAAACTGTGGGAGACAAACTTCATCTGTACCTTTCAAAAGTGGCAGAGGCAGTTTGTAGGAGTGAAATAGCATGCATCAGATCTAAATTTGCTAAACAAAATTAGCTGTGTGCTGTTCTGTTTGTCTTATCTCTTTCTCTGCCCATGGTGTGCTAATTCTGGCCACCAGCAATATATTAAGTACAGAAAAAAATAATAAATGTCCTTTTCATCAGCAGTTGCATAAAATGTTTTGTCTATTATTCTATCTCAAAGCATTTTATGTTTTCAAACTTCATTCAGCACTTAAAAAAAGAGAAAGTAAAAAGGCCACTGAAGAATTATATCTGAATACCAATCACTTCAGTTTCCATTAATTCCAAGTACACTTTTAGAGGTTTCGATATATCACCAGGGACAATGGGGCTGCTAAATTTGAAGTTAAAACAACTGGAAAATATTATTAACTCTTTAACTGATATTTATACATAGTAAAAATGTGACTTGAAATACTAATCCTTTTATTGTTACTTAAATGTGTCAACATATTAGTAGTTAAAATATTACCAAATATCTGAGCTTAGTACTGATTTTAATTTAGATACATTGTTTCATTCACAACTAATAATGTCTATTGCAGCTAAAATGGGCACATTTAACTTAGGCAGGGGGTAAAAGTCAAAGATAGATTTTTAAATGTACTAAATAACAAATGATTAAAAATGCAATGAGGTATATTTCAAGTGGTAGGGCCTTAGTAATATAGATTTTATATACCAAAACTGCCAAGATTCTTTGAAGTCACACCATTAGAAATTACAGAACTGCATAAGAGACAGCATTACATGACCCATTTTAAAAATATGGCATCAAGAAAACAGATATCTGGATTAAGTGTGTTCATATTTAGAGTGGAAGTATTTTAAAAATTATTATGTACTTTATAAGTACATTATTTCATCCAAAGATATACTGAAGTGCTTGACCATAGAAATTTACTCTTTATAACAATTTTTTTCTCAAAAAATGCATTCTTCTACATTAACAGTAGATACCAACTGCATGCAGTAGGAAAAATATATATATAAAATGTCACCCAAAATTCACCCTAAATGAGAGATAGCATTACTTCTTAAGTTGTATAATCTTCAAACAGACAGAAGTACTGTAAAGCTTTTTGTAAAAGGCTTCAGCTTCAGAACCTTTCTCCTGTATTGGTGCCTCCCAAAAAGTTTTAATTAGGTGTTGCCTTTCTCTCAATAAGTTGTACTTTTATTTTTATACTGTTTTTAAAGAGGTTCCCCAAACTGCATAAATGCAGGTCCCCAAATCTTGAACATGCCCCTGCTTTAAAGTTTTTTCAAGAAGACAGGCTTTTATGATGATTTCCTTAACNCCTCCCAAAAAGTTTTAATTAGGTGTTGCCTTTCTCTCAATAAGTTGTACTTTTATTTTTATACTGTTTTTAAAGAGGTTCCCCAAACTGCATAAATGCAGGTCCCCAAATCTTGAACATGCCCCTGCTTTAAAGTTTTTTCAAGAAGACAGGCTTTTATGATTTCCTTAATACAGTACAATACACAATCCAAAACTAAAATAAAACCCTCTGGAGAGGACAGTGGAGGAGAAGAAAGGCTGAGTAACCCAACAAGGAACTCCTTAAATGATAGATTTACTGCAGCGGTCCCCAACATTTTTGGTACCAGGACCAACTTTGTGGGAGACAGTTTTTTCATGAACCAGGGGAGCAAAGGATGGTTTCGGGATGATTCAAGTTCATTACATTTATTGTGCACTTTGTTTCTATTATTATTATACCAGCTCCACCTCAGATCATCAGGCATTAGATCCCAGAGGCTGGGAACCCCTGGTTTACTAGATAAGTTTCTTCAAATGGTTCCAGGAAAAACATAAAGAGCTGTTGACCTGACAGCAGAAGGATTTGGTGGGCTGAGCATCCCTTACTCTTACAGTGGGGCAGTTAGAGCAGAAGAGCCACACCTTTGAAAGGCTCACCAACACCGCTGGCTGGGAGAAGACACGGAAGAAGAGGACCAGCAGACGGCAGAGGCAGTTGGTTCAGGACAGGGCAGACAGCTAACTGCAGCGACAGACCCACCAGCCAGCCTTCACCCACACATACTACTTCTTTATGCCTCTACTTCCTCGTCTACAAAGAAGCGATAATCCCGGACTCCAACTTTCTTCTCAGCGACTCTTAAAGAAAAAATAATCAGAAAAATTGTAAAAAGAAATTTTCAGACAAAGATAATAAAGTCTCCATACCCAATTTTCTCATTAATAGATTACTCTGCAGACTGTTAGGTCTAATTTTTGATGTTACATTAACTCTTTTAGGCCATTATAAATTAAGGTACACTTAGGGTACTACAGTGACCTAGAAAGGTTGACAGTTTCTTGAAATCTGATAACCTGAGAAGCAATGTCTGGAAAAGCATTTTCCCTGGTAGAATCTGACACTATAAATACTATAATCATTTCTCCAATTTTCAGAATGCAGAATGAATCATCTAAGAGAGCAGCTAAGAGAATCCCAGTCACCTCTCAGTTCAGTTATGTTGCAAGTATTCCTTTTATAGGATCCTTTTAAAATGGGAGGCATATGTCTAGCTGTCTATTTTAAGATACTGAGAAATCTTAGTATTAACAAAGTTGTATTATCACATATATCTAGGAATAGAAAACACCACATTCTGTCTGGAACCCTTTTTTTCATGACACACTTATCAGCATTTCTCCAGAGGCAAATTCCCCCTAAAAGTTTGGAAAAATCATTTAATAGCATAATTTTTGAATTGTTTTTCATTGGTCTCATCTGCCCTTGTTTGAAAGAAAGGGGAAATCTAGCATCTTGAGGTTCTTCATCAGTGCCTAATATGGTCTTCAAACACACTGTTAGGTCAATACATGTTTACTGCTTAAACTGATTAAAATTTTTAAATGAGAGATAAGAAACCACAACAGAATGGCCACAAAAACATAGTGCACTACAAGAGAGTTACATGTTTAAGAATGGTACTTACATATATTTAACTCACCAAAATAAGACAAAAATACTTTGTGCCATATTATGAGCAGACTCTAAAAATGGGAATGAGGACAAATGATATACTCTTGGAAACACTCCATTGAAAGAAATACCCTAAAAATCTCAAGAAAGCAACTAAGGAAATTCCCAGGATAAACATTTCTAATATCTATTATTAAGAATTCTATAATTATGTTTTTAGAACAGCTTATTTGTGCATTTATATGGCTTAATTACAAGTAATAACCATCTATGAATGAGCTTAAAATTGTTTTGGCAAACTTATGTTATTCTTTCATTAAAAAAAAATATTTTTAAAGAGCTTACCATGTATGTGGCACTGCATTAGTCTCTGCAGGAGATAAACATGCTTGCTCTTAAAAAGTTATAACTATAGAATGGTTTAAGATTAAATGCAAATAGGTAATACAAGTAAGGATTAAAGAGTAGAGTAGTGAATGAAGGAAGACTCAATGAAGAGGTGTGATTTAAGGTGGAAATGGAAAGATTCAACAATTTGGACAGGCAGGGACAACCAAGGGAGCCATGAATTCCAGGGAAAAGGGTCAGCCAAAGGAAAGACAGCAAGCAAGGCTTTGGAATACCAACTACGTCAGCCTGGTTCTTAGAATACATCTTAAGAAACTCTTAAGGCTGGATCTAAAGGGAAACTGAAGACTATTTTAACAGGCTTTGAACTCTGCAATGGGAATCCATTGAAGGCTTCTGAATAGTAACTAGGATAATAAAAGTATGGTATTAGAAATGGTCACCTGGTAGTGACAAGAAGGAAGTCTAAAAAAGAGGACCTTTCAACAGCCTGCTCTGAGTTTTTAAGGACTAGATGAGGTCAACAAAAGACTTAGGGATTAGATTTTAATAAGCCGGGCAATCGAAAAAGCTTCACTGCTCTAGTTCTAGACAAAATGATCAGACAAAAGGAACTCCTAAAAATGAAACTGTGTATCTAAAAGAATTATTCCTTTTTCTTTTTATTTGGTGTTCATGGGTCTCCACAGAAAAAAACTCATATTCTCGAAGCCTACAAGGAAGAATAGGAAATAATGACAAATAAAATTTTTAGTAAAAGGGGAGTTTGCTTAAAGCAAAATGCCAACCATGACCTCAATTAGGCATCTCCCACTAGTGATGGGGCTCCATCCTGAAACAGAGGACTAGAGCACCCATTACTCAATCCTAGACATAGTCATAGGACCTGGAGAATCTGTTGCCATTTTTTCAGTCCTAATTAGCCATGAGATATCCTCAGCACATCACAGAAGACCAGTAGATGCATCTTTTGAGAGCAGGTTTACAATCCCCATCTACATCCAAACAGCTTAAAATTTGTATGTCCACCTTGACCATATGCATATGGGACCAGACATAAATAAAAGTCAGAATAATGGTAAAGATATGGTAGGTAAAGTTTCTTATTTACAAGTGTGACCTTTCTGGAAAATAAAGGTGTATTTATTGCTCCCTTCATTTTCTTCTCTTTAAGCACTTTTAGAGTATGTTTCAAATAAAATAAATATTTTACACATGACAGTGTATATATGTCAATGCTACTTTCTCAATTCATCACAACCCCTCCTTCCCCTGCTATGGGAAGCCGCTGTGCTCTATGATGACCTAGAAGGGTGAGATGGTAAGGGGAAGGGAGGCTCTAGAGAAAGGATATATACATATATACTACTATATAGATATATAGTAATAATTATGACTAATTTGTGTTATTGTATGGTAGAAACCAAAAATAATTATCCTCCAATTTCAAAAAAGTTAAAATACAATAAAATATATAGAACATTCACAGAGCCTTGATTCGTATTAGTTTAACTCTGTGAATTGAGAAAGTGAGTCTTGTGTATTCTTATTGGTATTTAGTATGCTTCAGAAGGGCTTCCCTGGTGGCTCAGTGGTGGTAAAGAATCTGCCTGCAATGCAGGGGACCCAGGTTCAGTCCCTGAGTGGGAAAGATCCCTGGAGGAGGGCATGACAACTCACTCCAGTACTCTTGCCTAGAGAACCCCATGGACAGAGGAGGCGGGCAGGCCATAGGGTTGCAAAGGGTCGGACACAACTGAAGTGACTAAGCAGCAGCAGCATGCTTCAGTAACCCCATGATATTGGAAATAACGTGTGATTAACAGTAATGATCCTGAACCAGCTCTCAAGAGAGAGGTTTAATGATATTGCAGAGGAAGTTTCCTGGTGTCTATGTTAATGTTTTTACGGAGGGGGACCCATTTTCATTGCAAATTTCTAACAGATAGTGACTCTTCCTGCCAAAACAGGTTTAAACCACCCTTCTGTTGTCATGGTCAATGAAATGCTGATCATGTCCATGTCCAGAAAGCTCTGGCGCTTAAAGGAAGTTAGGGTTGACCAAAGAGAGGTAAGGTTAAATCAACGACTTTCAGAGTCACAAGGCCCAGAGGCAGCATCTTGCGGAAGCCAACTAGAGGGAGGCAAATGCACTATAGACATACATTTATAAAGTCTTAGTACTTAAAACTTGGCTTAGATGCACTTGTGCAAAGAATAAGTGTAATCCTAGTAGGGGCCGAAAAAAGACGAGGACCCATTATAAGGACAGTGGTTAAGACAGAGAACTTTTGTTCCAAGGATGGGCCTGGATAAGTCTGAAGTATTCCTGTGGATTTGCTAGTTAAGGGTTCCCACCAACTAACTGGCCATGAAGAACCCATTGTTTATCCTTTAAAATCAATGTTCTTAAAGCATGTATATTACTTAATACAGAATGAAGAAACAACCATTCTCTATGAATTGGTTATCTTCACAAAGTCACAGGTAAAAAAATCTCTTGAAGGCACTGTTATATACAGATACTAACATAGGCAACTCTCATCTTTTAGGATCAAAATGCTATGTCAAGAATAGACACTACCAGCTAAACATTGTACAGAATCAAGTCATAATAAAGTTGCTTTACTTATTTCATCTTAATGTGCTGTAAGTTACAAATGCAATCAATGATTATTCCTAAATATAAATTAAAGATGATGTTCCCCAGTTTTCCCCTTGAAAAGAACTTCACAGTCTGATAATTAGGCCCATGGCTCCAATCCATTTCTTTTCATTCAATCTTGCAAGACTCCTTTAAAATAGCACAACCTTGAATTTATTTATTCTTTTGTCTGCAACTTTTCAAGTACTTCTGTGCTAAAGAAAATTATATTAGTGTTGGAAATTGCCAACTGACTTATACTTCCTAATTTCCCTGGGCTCCCAGTTTCCTCACCGAGAAAATCAAGAGTGGACTAGATGAGTGATTTTGAAACAGTGCTTGAATTCTGTAGGCCAGCACAGAAGAGTCCCTGCCAGAGTGGGAAAAAAGTAGGGGAGTGCCAAAGGCAGGGGGCACAAAGCTGGCTTCTCAATGAAGCTTTAACAAAAGACATCTCCTTTTACCCTTTACCTGTTCTCAATACCAGGGCTACACACAAGTTCACATGAAAAAAAAAGGTTCCTTTTAAAAATAATTAAAAACCAATGGTTTTCTTTTGTCTAAAAAGTCTAACATCCTTTTTTTTTTGTCTAGTTGAATCGTTTTTTAAAAAATCACGATGTTAATTGTTTAAGTATCACTTTCAGCTATACTGATGGAAATGAAAAAACTGAGACCTAAAGCAAGAAGTCTAAGCTAAAATCACACAGAAAATGATTGTATGACCAGAATCCGATTCTCCTAACTTCTCTTCTGCTGCTCTACGCTGTAGCATCCCACAACAGCAGGGCTGCTGCCATACTACCCATAGCTCAGGCGTGCACCATTCCCATTAAATTCTATGTGGCTGCTGCCCCCTGGAGTTGTGCCAAGCAACAGGCCTGCAAAGCAATCACATATTTAAAATGAAAACAATTATAAAACAATTACAACATGCTCAAAAAAGCACTTTAGAATTAAGCCCCCAAATATCCATATATTTTGCCTCTATGTTATAAAAGTGAGACAGTTCTCTTCCCTCTTGAAAAATTAGTACAAACACAAAGCACCAGTTGAAGTGTCAAATATTAAAACAAGAAAGAGGCTTTAAAGCTTTGATTAAAGCACCGGGAAAATAGGTCAATTTCTTTAATAACATGTCAGAATTATCAACAACTCAGAAAAAGCCGAATAAGACGAAATCTAAAGAGACCATAGACCAGTTCTGAAAAGTAGAGTTTGGGGGGAAATGGCCTTCATATACACATTCTTCAAACTTAATAATCTCTTTATTTCATTTAGATAGGCGCTCTTCTAACAGTGCTGGTCTTTTAGAAAGTTTACATTATGTTATTAACGTGTTCATGTTTTAAGTATATCAGTTTAACTCATTATTGCTATGTACCTCAACATCACAGGATTTTAAAGCCATTTTTTCAGAAAACTGCTATACAATGGAGAAATAGAGAACACATGCATTTTACCCTCAGGCATGCAAGCCAAGTCACAAAGACGAGAAGTGAATTGTTCAAGGTATTAAAAAGAATTTGGAGGAGGAACAATGTCCCTACAATATAGAAATCCCTATTTGAACCACCTGGCTATGTCCTGTGTCAAACTTAACCACACTATAGATAGGCAAAATCTCCTTCAAATTATGTAGGAAAACTATAGTTTCAGGAAGCTCTGGTCTAAGCTCTTTTTTATTTAAAAAGGAAAGGAAAGAAAGAAGTTTGAAGGATTACTTGTCATTATAAACTGCAAATTTCAGTCAGTAGGAATACTAGCCAGCATGGAAAGTAAGGTTTTACTTTAACTGCCTAATATTTAGAATAATTCAGAAAATGAATATTAGATAAAGATGCAACATAGCTCCACATGGTCCAATGCAACATAGTAGAACATTTCTTAAATGATATAACCTAGAGAAAACTTTATACTTTGATTTAAATTCTGCCCTGTGTCCTTACTCAGTAGATTGCTGTCAAAGATAACAGTGGAATATGCTCGACAATTAATTTCTGTAGAACAGCTATAGTCTTAAACATCCATAAGCTAATTTCAAAGTAAAGATTAACATCTCTCTCTATAAAGCAATATCTCTCAAAGGGGTAAAATCAACCATGATTTCAAGTGCCAACAAGTTTGCAAGTAACAGAGTTTTTTTGATCATTTGTTTTATGTTACAGGCACTTAAAATTTACTCATGGATATCCAACAGCAGCAGGACACTGTCAAATAAAGCAAAAACGTATTCTTGCTTTTAATATATGCTAACTTTTCTTAATAACTGGATTGAAGTAATACAAAAAATGACACCACTTTAAAACATAGCAATGTTTAAGTGCACTAAGTCATTTTCTAAAATGTGTGCCTTACATAGTCATTAATCTCAAGGTGGCTCTAATCACAGGGCTTCAGAGAATATTCAGATACAGCACATTGTCTTGCATCCCTAGCATTTCTGAAGTGGCAGTAGTCTAACTTCTATGGTCAAGAGGGGGAAAAGAGGGAGAGAGAAGGGAAAAAAGGGACTTCTCTGTAGAAAAATTTGGCCTTGGAGTCAGGGTTTTTGAGATGTGCTAGTGAGCTCGGATCGATGCCTTTTTATTTTCTTTCAAGAATAAATCTGAGCAATGGAATGGCTTGCGATTGTCCAGCCAACCAGCCATATCAGATTTATCAGAAAGAAAGAATGAAAACTGGCTCAGAGGACTCCTGCAGTGGCTGAGTGGCAGGATGCTGAGAAAGACATGCACAAAAAGAGTACCCTTAGTGATGATGGGGAAAATATATATTCATATGTGTAAACTCAATAAATAATAAGATGTAAATAAAGAACCTATAGCAATGGAAAGGGTGAATGCATAAGACAGATGATAAATAGCACTTCTATTTAAGAACCAAAGGGATGAAAGCTCATGAATACTAAATATTTGAATCTACTTTAAGAAGAAAATATGGTTTTCCCTCAAATGAATGCAAACTCTAAAAATCAGTCAATGCAAACTTAGTGTGTTCGGGCTAGAACAAAAAATACATAAATCTTCCATGAAGTGCATGCCCTGGTAAATATTCTAATGCAATTTCTTAATTAAAACACATATTCAGTGACTAAATGAAAATCATAGGAGTAAGTACCTTGATTTCAAAAAATTTGACTTTCTATGCATGTATGAAAAAAATAAAAGGAGTTTGGTTTAAGAAAAAAATCAGAAATCAAAGAATCATGACACAACCAGACTCATCCAATTTTACCATATCAGTCCACATTATAGTATTTTCAACTGATTTGCAGTCACAATAAAAGGTATAAATTTATTTGGAAGCATCTTGAAGGAAAAAAACAATACCTTACTTTAAAAAGGCTCCTTTTACATATATATGAATTTCAAAAATTGAAAGAAAAGAAAAAGCGGAAACTGTACTTATAGGTGTGTTTACAATAAATACATGCAGGGAGAGAACTGATTTTTTTAAATTATATTGAACATCTTTTCATCATTTAAGTTTTATTCACCCTTTTCTTCTCAAATGTTTAAAGATTTGATTCTGGAGATATATCTCAAGGACGGAGGAAAAATACATGTTGTTTTATAAAATAAAAAGCAGGACTAAGTTACTTGCAAATAAAAAATAGGGGCTGAACTTGTTCATCACATACCTATTAAGGTATGTAAGACCACCACCTCAATACCACTACACATATATATATATATATATTTCAACATAAAGGTGATACTGATCATTTTTTTCATCATGGCGGGAAGACTGAAATTTTGGAATTCTTTTTAGAGATAAGGGTTTTATAACAGCCATATAAAGGGCTCTTGGCTATAATATTTTTCGATAAAATAAATCACTCGAAATGAGACGAAGTCTTTCAGAATACTAAAAAAAAAACAAAAAATCTTCTCTAACGCTCATTTTTTCCCCCCCAAGGAAGAGAAAAATAAGAACATACCCTCTTCAGATACAACTATTTTATATCTTAGATCTATACAACAGAACCCTGCCCATATCATATTTTTATTCTGTTCACATAGAGCAGTAAATAAGGTGCATTCCTTCTGCTTCTTAAGAAATTAGCATTTCAAAAATATGCCACTTTCCCCTGAACTCCAAGCGTGTCTAATAATGCGAGAAGCAGATTGTCTTCCCTCGTTTCCTTAATTTGTTTCATCTAAAAGCAATTCACTCAACATCTTGTCGCCCTCTGGCAGCTTAGTTTACTTATCCGCACTTAATTTCTCATTTGGACCAAAACAAACTCCTCCAAACTGCTACTGACGGCTAACCGCGAGAGGGGAGACACGCAATATGTATTTACTTGGGAACATACAGCCATACATCCACAGCCACAAACACACAGAGCCTCACTCATACCCCAGAATGTAACTTGGTTTTATAAAAGCACCACATTAAAACCAGCCAAACTTTCCCTGTCAGGTGCGGCAGGGTGGGGGTGGGGAAGATTGGGAAAAGAAAAAAAAAAGGTGTGCTGGAGGCATTTACAGTTTCCAGTGGATCACCTTAGCCTGCGTGTTAAAATTATACCAAGGAGGCAACCGGGAGCTTTTCTTTGTGCGGCCCTTTCATCTAGATCACTTTGTGTTTGGAACAAGTGAGGCTCGCCTTTGTGCCCCAGAATTTCAAGTACAGAGTCACACTCGGAACAACAATGGCACGCTAATCCTCGCGCTCTAACTGGGCTCACTTGTGCGGGTCTGACAATTCACGGGGGGAAAGCGAGAAGAGACCAGCGAGGGTGCGAGCCGGTGCCGCCGGAGACGAGGAAGAGGACAGCTGCAGAACTAATTTGGATTACATTCCTTGCAGAAATTCTGCAAAGGGCTTTTCGGCATAGCTCAAGCCCGAGCCGCACAGTTAATACCCAATCGCCGCGGACTCGCAGCCGGGTCCCCCAGCGGCAGAGGTTGCACCAGACAGCCCCCCCAGTAGATCGCCCGGTGGAAATTCCTCTCGGCTAAGCCTGCGTGTCAGTCGCAACTGCTTCTGAATGGGTCAATGTGCATAATCAACCCATTGAGAGGAAATATGAAGGGACGCGGAGTGGGGAGGGAGATAAAAAGGGATGTATCTAAGAGGCCGCTTGGAATCTCAAGTCGGTGTTGGTGTAATTCCGGAGGAGGCTGGAGCCCGGGACCTGGTATGCATGAAGAATTTCGGAGTAATTGGGAGGGTGCAAACGGCCAGAACAAACGGCGCACATTGTGCCATTCGAAGGTCATTTTGAAAGGCTCGAGGATTGTAACTTGTTATTTACTAGGCAAGGGGGGNTTTTTTTTTTTGCCAGAAAGCTGTCTCTTATACACATCTAGATGTGTATAAGAGACAGCAGTGGTAGCGCACCCAGTGCCGCAGCACCCGCCTTGGGTTCAATCAATTCGCTGACGGGTCGGCTCGGCAGCCGCGCCCGGCAGTAAACAGAAGTTGGAGGGACTCCGGCCAATAGCAAGTTGAACTACAGGAAGAACTCTTCCTGAAGCCAAACACAGAAACCGACGGGAAGGCCGGGCTCCCGGCTTAAGTCGGTCAAGCCAGTAAAAAAAAAAAAAAAAAAAGGTCAAGCAAGCAAGCCAGCTCCCCCTTAGTCCGCCGGGCGAGGGCTGGGGACGCCAGCGGAGGAGGCCTTGCGTTCCCGGGGCCCCCGGCCGAGGCGCGTCCTCCCGCCGTGCTCCAGCTCCCAGGCTGGGCTCGAGTCAGGTCTGACCCCGCAGGCTCGGACGGCCAGGGACGCAGCGGCCGCGGGCAGCGCACACAGGTGCACAGCCAGCTCTCGGAGCTCCTCTCCCCACTGCCCTCCCGCTCCCCGGAGCCCAGCTGCCACGGCCCCGGGATCCCAATCCTGCCCCGGAGCCCCGGCGGGGCAACGCTTCTCCGAGGCGCCTTCCCTCGCGGGCGGGGGCGGGGGGTAGGCAGACGCTGCCAGGAGCGTCTCCTCTGACTCCGGCTTTGGGTCTCCCACGTCCCGCACAACAGGCGCTACCAGAAGGGATCCGGCTTAGAGAGGCTCGAAGAAAACGCGCGAGAAATAAACAAGGGGAGAGAGAAAGAGAAAAGGGACGGAGAAAGGGGCGCAGAGTGGTTTTTCACGATAAACACATGCCCACGCAGAGGGTAAGTTTGGGATAGAAAGAGGCGAACGAAAAACACAAGGAAGAGGCGCGGGTGACGTGGTCCCTCCACGCCCGAGAGCGAGAGGGTGTCTGGTTGGGCTAAGGGCGCAGGGGGCGAGGAGCCACCCGGCGCCGCTCGGCCGGCTGCAGCAGGTTCAACCCCGAGAGCGCGAGAAGGACCGCGACCCACCTGACTGAGAAGAGCTGGGCTGGACAGTCCCCGCCGCCACGAGAAGGCTCACCCAGACCCACAGTCCTGTCGCCAGCTTCATTTTTTGGAAGTCTCAGATCCAGTGCTGACAATTACATGTCCAAATGGCATAATCCCCTTTCGGGCACACGGAGGAGATCCCTCGGCCGGGCGCGCGTGGGGGCGCGAGGGGCACTGGCGCGCGCGGTGCACCAGCTCCGAGCGCGGGCGACCGAGTCCGCGTCTGCGGGTCTAGGGCCCGGACCCGGAGGACCGGAGAGGGTGCGCGGGAGGGAGCGCGCGGGTGGGAGTGCACTGGAGGGTGTGCGGTGGTGCTCCGAGCCGGACCGGGCAGCTACGTCCCCGTGTGAGCCTCCGCTTTCTCGCTCCCTCCTCACTTTCTCGCTCTCTCTCCCTAGTTGGTCAACAATAAAAAGGAAGGGTTCGGAAAAGGGTTTCCAAAAAAAAAAAAAAAGTTGATTGCAAACAGGCGGTAGGTTTCCGGCCTCTCCCCCAGCCCGACTCTGTTCGACTCCCTTTTCAGTTTCCTTGCACCTCCAGTCCAAATTGGGAGGAAAGGGACGGGAGGGGGAAGCTTCTCGCTTCACCCCCGATCCTTTTTTTTTTTTTTTTTTTGCTGTCAGCTTTCTTCACACTTGTCCGGCGGCTGCGGTAATTAAAGCTCTGAGCGTCATTTCCAACGCTCCGCGGTCTCCAGCTGCAGCCCCACCGAGAAATTAATAAGACTCCGTCCCGGAGGGGAAAAAAAAAAGGTTGGGGGGGGGCGGGCGGTGAGTAAAACAACCCTGCTCGCAGCCAGGCTGGCTCGGCTCAGCCGCGCAAACCCCGCCCCCGCTCTGACCCAACTAGCCACGCCTTCCCCCCCAAAGGGAAATCTCATTGGTTCAGCCACTCCCCAAAATCTTGGGCCTCGGGAGTTGGGAAAACACCTGTCAGGGAGCTGGGAGCCTAGCGGTGGGGGCGGGGGGAGCTGAATTTAAAGGGCTCACCGGAGGCCACGTACTGAATCAGAGACCACCCCCCACCCTCAGACACACGCCGGACAGCTGGCCCGGAAAGCCTGGAGACCACCCGAGAGATGCTTTACAAAAAAGATTTTTTTTTTTAGCCAGAAAGTCACCATTTACTCCACAGTCCACAGTGCTCATCCACAGACTGGACCTGCCCTAGAAATAGAAGAAAAGAATACGCTGCTTCAATTGTATTAGCCTACCTCGCTTCCTAACTTCCTCGTGCTTCACATTCAGACAGTAGTTCAAAAGCTGGTTCAGTAATTGTTAACATCTGCGGAATAGGTAGTCCTGGGAATCTAAGCTCTCCTCTTTCTTCAGTCTATATAACTATATAATCTCTCCCATCATTTCCACGCTCGCAAATTGATCAAACTAGACTTTCGCTTTTGTAGAGCTGCATCTTTACATTTTTTAGACTTTATGGGATCACTTCATCTTTTCCTTGGACTCTAGGACAACTTGGTTTTAGGTTCATTCTCATTAAGCAGATTCTAGTCCAAAGCCACCAATTTGGTTCTAAATGGCTAGAAATTGTCCCAGGGCTGAGCTGCTCAGTCTGAAATAACTTAAAGCAAATGTTAGGATTTAACCAACCTTAAATAATTAGGTTTATCCTACCGTGGATCCTGCTTTAGTCCTCTTCCATGTTCACACTCCACGACCTCCAGAAGTCATTGCTAGCCATAGGAGTTTCTGGACTCTTCTTGTTCTAAAACATATGGGATTGGATCATATCAGTGCACATATCCCTTGCTTTTTGCAACTCTGAAACTGTACCCAGGACAAAGGCCAGAACCTCCTGAGGGTAGGGGATTATTGGTTTGCTATTTGCACAGGCATTCTATGAGTGAATTATTTTCCCTTTTCAACTTCTCTAGAAGCAGCAACTACATAAATAAAAAGTATCAGGGGAGCTTAAAAATTAAGTCACCCTGCCTCCTCACTCATCATTTGAGACCTTCCTATTCCTCCCCCACATCTTTTATCTATAGCCGTGTCCCTTAAGAATTTTCATGGAGTTGGAACAGAATGAAACAGCAGCTTCTTCCCAGAGGCCTCAGCCTTCCCTTTCTTAGGTCCGCAGCAAGTAAGAGGAACAGAGAGGAGGACAAACAAGCTGAGTATGCAGCTTTATCCAGAAGTAGCACAGGGCCAGGAGAAACTGAGCCTTGAGCAGGTGATGGTGACTTGGCCAGTGGTACTGACTGCAGCAGAAGTGTTCTCACTGCTCTTTGTGATTATCTTTGCTGTTTTTCTCACCCTCTTCCCTTTTTCTTTTCTTTCATTCAATCTTTTTCCACTCCCCTTTCCCCAAATCCCCTTGTGTTTCTTAGGATGACTCTCAAACACCTCTCTTCCATGAAAATTACTTTTAAAAATTTCCACCTCTCCCCAGAAATGCAACTTAAGTGATTTTTTTTTTAAAGTATTGCTTTTGGAAAAACTTAAATTTATGTATTGAAAAAGTCTTTTTTCTGACAACAATTACTTTGAAAAAAAATGAAGAAATAAATAGTGTAGTTTAGCTTAAATTGAGGGAAAAATTAAATATTCTGGATTTTTTTTCTACTTGAGTCCATTGTAATATTTTTACTGTCCATCAATTTGATACTTCTGTTGAGGCAGGAACTCTCCTATATACTTTGGTTTCAATCATGTATCTAAAGTAATTCTTGGTAAAAGAGGTATTTCAGTTAATATTCATTGGCTTTAAAAAATTGGACTTACATATATTTTGGATGCTAGACAACCTATACAAGATACCCACCAATTACATTATACTTGACGCACCTGTGATTTGCCTTTAATCCTCAAGTTGTTCAGGCTTGATCCCATTTTCCTGGTTCTAACCGATTGATTGATACCTGGCTAAAGTTGTGTACCTGACCACTAGCCTATGGAACGAATTGGCATGAAAGCCCTACTCAAAAAGAGCATCCTATTCAATGGTGACTGGTCTATCCTGAGTCTAGCTCAAATAATTTGAATAGTAGAGCCCAGAGATTTAGGCAGGAAGGTGGCACTCTGTATGGGCATATGGGAAGGGTGAGAAAGTAGAAGTCATGAGCCAGAGTCAAAGATTAATTCTTTCTATTTCTACTTTCATTTGTTTTCCATCTCAAGTGAGTTATTCTAAGTTGAGATACTCAAAGTTCCAAGTTAGTCAAGTTAAAATGCCTTAATCACTATTGATCAGATGAGACATGGTGACTCCCAATGAATTTCTCCCCTTGGATTTTTGTGCAAGGGAAAAAAAGAATTCATTTTTCAGTCATTCTGTGGTGGCTTTTGAGATATGAAAGTCCAGAGGTGGCTTGTCTATATTTCTTTCTATATAGGGATGACCAGGGTGCAGTGAGAAAGAAAGAAGTTGCTATTTGAAAGGAGCAAAAGATCAGGTAGGTGTGGAAAATATTCATGCTCTTCTGATGGCTTTGTTGTTCAGATGTCTTAAGCTGGTTCAGTTTTGTTATCTGAAGCCAGAACAGCATGGCATGGTAAAGGAACTTCTCTAACTTGAGAGAGATACAGACCGCCATATCCCCTGAAGAAGATACCTTGATAAGGCTCGTGCTGATCACTTTCCATTCCCAGTTTCTCATGATTTCCCTTGGCCTAAGTTATAACCCCAACAGAGAAATTCCTTTGGCCTTTGCTGCCTGCCATATCCTCTTTTTTTCACTTCATTTCCTCCATTAGTGGTAGAATTCAAGGAGAATTTTGACATCATAAGTGGCAGAATACTACTGGTAAGAGAAAGAAACACACTGATCTCAGAGTTCACTGTATTTTGGACAAATACCAAGTAAGAAAAGAGAGCAAAAACCTATCATGAATCATTAGTCTTCTCCTGAACATTTAGAAATAAATACAGAATTCTAATTTCCCTCCCTGGCCACCATCATCTTACTCAATATGTTTCTAAGTTATTTGGTGATCATAAGTAACTCACTTCACAGACTCGAGTCCTTGGTCTCATCGTTAAAGAAAGGGATGGTTATGTCCCAAATCTAAGACTCTATGAATCTATGATTTACTGATCACTTACTAAGTACAAGTCACAATTTCCACAGATTTCATTTACTTCTTGTATTCTTCCCCTTTTCCCCACTCACTCCTACATACTACTTCATCTGGGGCACCAACACAGCCACATATTAAATGGCCTTAAGAAAATATCCAAATAACCTTCACAATATTACTGTTAACTGCTCAAAACTCTGGATCTTTTCTATTCTAATAGCCAAGAAATTCTGGTAGATACAAATACCAATCAAGTTCAGTATTATGATAATCAAGCAGATGACAGATGGAGTGTTTTTGCCTTTGGTTGGCTGCTTTCTATTAACTAGCACTTAGAATAACACTGTTGCTCTTAACCCAAGAGTTTTGAAATTCTCTGATACTTTGGTGATATTCAATGTCTCAAAGCGTAAAAACAAAATTTAAAATTTCTAACATTTAAAAAATTCATAAATATACATTAAGGAAATGTTTTTATTACTTTGGTTAATTTAATATTCAAAGAGGACTTCCCGGGAATATTTTGGTTTTGGTTAATGTTTTCATTTATGTGCATAATTAAGCCTTAATTAATGACACCACCCTTATGGCAGAAAGTGAAGAGGAACTGAAGATCCTCTTAATGAAAATGAAAGAAGAGAGTGAAAAAAAATTGCCTTAAAACTCAACATTCAAAAAACTAAGATCATGGCATCAGTCCCATCACTTCATGGTAAACAGAGGGGGAAACAATGGAAACAGTGACAGACTTTATTTTCTTGGGCTCCAAAATCACTGCAGATGGTGANAAGATATACCATGTTTCAAAACATTTAATGCTACAACTCACCAGTAGTGGCTTCCCAAGTGGCACTAGTGGTAAAGAAACTACCTGCCAATGCAGGAGACATTAGAAACAGGTTAGATCCCTGGATTGGGAAGATCCCCTGGAGAAGGGCATGGCAACTCACTCCAGTGTGTTTGCCTGGAAAATCCTCATGGACAGAGAAGCCTGTCAGGCTACAGTCTGTAGGGTCACAAAGAGTCCAACAAAACTGAAGCAACTTAGCACATGTGTGGTAGAGAAGCTATCAGAATGATTGGATCTCACAAATCAGTAGCAAAAAATACAATAAAGAAATGGCAGGGAATTTCCTAGCATTCCAGTGGATAGAACTTGGTGTTTTCACTGCTGGGGCCTGGGTTAAATCCCCGGTTGGGGAACTAACATCCAACAACCTGCATACTATAGCCAAAAAAAAAAAAAAAGGAAAAGATCAAAAGCTAGACTTTTCATTAGGTTTGATGACAAGGAAGAAAGTACTAATGAAAGGACGTGTGGTGATATTTATGTATTTTCTACAGAAGGATAGTTACTAATTTATCACCATATTGATCAATCTACAAATGTTTTCCCTTTTGACTTGCCATTAAGGTCCATGAAGACTCTAGGAAAAAAAACACTGGTTGAAATATCTTTACTTCTGAAGTCTTAGATTTTCGTTTAAGAAATCCAATCATGAGCATAGCTTGATTCTCAACCACCTTTGAAAATTTAAACTGCTGATACAACAAACATCTTTGTGCTACTTGATCAAAGCAGTATGGCTTAAGAAACATACAAATATTCTAAAAGCTGATAATATATAACTCAGTGCAAAATATCAGTATTCAATTAAGCTCTATTTAGATGGGGAAAGGTCTAGCTGAATAATATTTCAAATCTGAAGTAAGAACATCTACATTTACAAAAATAATCTTAGTAAGGAAAAAATATAAAGCAATATAAAGTTAGAGAAATATTTTTTGTTCAATGCAACTTTTACCTAAGTATAATTGGGAACATGGATTTTCCAGTAGGCATATATGGATGTGAGAACTGCACTATAAAGAAACCTGAGTGCTGAAGAATTGATGCTTTTGAAATGTGGTGTTGGAGAAGACTCCTGAGAGTCCTTTGGACAGCAAAGAGATCCAAGCAGTCCCTTTGGCCACCTGATGCAAAGAACTGACTCATTGGAAAATACCCTGATGCTGGGAAAGATTGAAGGCAGGAGGAGAAAGGGATGACAGAGGACGATATGGTTGGATGGCATCACTGACTTGATGGACATCAGTTTGAGCAAGCTCCAAGAGATGGTGATGGACAGGGAAGCCTGGTGTGCTGCAGTCCATGGGGTCTCAAAGTGTCAGACATGACTGAGTGACTGAACTGAACTGAATTAAACAATTTTCAAACAACACAATTTCTCAAACACACAGTCAATTTAAACTCATTGTATCAACAGTATGTAATGTCATATTCTGATTTTCCATTGTGAGACTAACTTTTCTTTTTTGCCCCAGCCACTCTGCATGTGAGATCTCGGTTCTATGACTAGGGATCAATCCTTTGTCACCTGCAGTGAAAGGAAGTTCAGAATCTTAACCACTAGACCACCAGGGAAATCCCAAGCCTAATTTACTTTTAAGATAAAACTAATTTAAAAACAACAGTGTAAACAGTTGACTTGCCTAGTGGCCCAGATGGCATAGAATCTGCCTACAATGCGAGAGACCCGGGTTCAACCCCTGGATTGAGAAGTTCCCCTGGAGAAGGAAATGGCAACCCACTCCAGTATTCTTGCCTGGAGAATCCCATGGACAGAGGAGTCTGGCGAACTACAGTCCATGGGATCACAAAGAGTCAGACATGATTGAATAACTAACATACATATATATATTATAGTTATCTTAGCTACTACATGCATACTGACTCCACGTTCTTTCTATGTAGCTATAGGGTAAACATTGATAGAGAAAAATGTTCTTTGTCTAATCAAACACTGGAAGAAAATAAAACAATTGTAATAATTTATTGTCATCTATTAGAGTGAAAGGGTAGGAGAGATCTGCTTCTTGCAACTTAATTTGACTTTGTTAAATGAATACTTTGAGACAAATGGAATTACTTGTTGTCTTAGTGCATCTACTTATCACTCCATTTAGGAATTCCGTAACCCACTAGGTTGGGCTTTCCTAGGACTCAGACAGTAGAGAATCTGCCTGCATTGCAGGAGCCCTGGGTTTGATTCCTGGGTTGGGAAGATCCCCTGGAGGAAGGCATGGCAACCCACTCCATTATTCTTGCCTGGAGAATCCCAAGGACAGAGGAACCTGGTAGGCTACAGTTCATGGGGATCACAAAGGGTAGGACATGACTCTGGCTGAGCACACACGCACACAGCCCTCTGGAGATGTTATGCATTATACTACAGATACAACGCTTATTGTAGATGTTGTCTGTCTCACTAATATTTCTCTTCAGAATACTATTCTGCATGCTGCCATCATGTTCTTTGAATCATAATCCTCACAAAATATTACTTAAACAGCATGAATCCGTGGTAGTATGTACCACAAAATCAAAAACTAATTTTCATTTTGTCTTAACATGATGACATTTAACTGTATATAACCTTATTTTCTAGTATTTGCTGTGAAATGAATCCATGTTAGTCACTTACATATATCTACATATATGTATACACATATATCCATTACTTCACCCAAATTTTTGCAATAAATGAAAAAATTTCCTTTCTGCTATCTGGTACAATTTATATTCTATTACTTTTTCCCATTTCAGTATGACACTGATGTTTAAAGGCACCAAACTAAATATTTCTAGAAGTATGATCTCCTCCCTTATAGTTTCCCACATTTTCCTTCCTCTAGAGATTGTGTTTTTGAAAGAATATAATGATAATTTTATTTTTAAATGAGGAAGGGAAAAAATAAAAATGAGGTTTCACTGTACTGAGCACTGCATTTGACCCCAGGTAAGGATAGCAAATAATCAGTGATAGCAGAGTGTTAATTAAAAAGGCAGTCAACAAGAAGACACAAGGTATTCTAGAAAGTAATACATGGTTTTATGTAATTGAAATATTTGATGCATATGTGCAATTATATTATATTTTCAAATTTATGACTGGAAAAGGGTCATCCTGATGAAACTCCTTTGCCTGTTTTTTAAATAAGTTTGAAGTGAATGGAAATTCACTCTTAATGTAAAATTGGCACTTTTTTTTAACCACAGAAATAAAATCAACATAGCTGGAAGATAAAAATAATTATTTCAAATATTTAAATAGGAACTGTGGCTCTATCAGCCTTTTGGTAAACAACGACTAATTGTACTGGCTAAAACTACACCTTCAAGATTGGAAGGCACAGATTCCAAAAAGATACCAAGCCTGGTTCCCACTCGTGTGGCCTTCACTGTACATTAATCAGAAGTGTTTGCTATGCAAATCTTGTCATACAAAGCAATTATGGTTGTTCCTAAACTGACCTTATGTTGATTTATTACTTCGGCTTTTTACTTCCAAACCTTGTCTGATCTTTTCAAACACACACAATTTTTATGTTGCTTTTTAAAGGTACACAATACAATGATTTTAAATTTATTTGTTTCTAGTATAAATGGAGAAGCTGTGTAACTCCCTCAATCTGCAATGCAGTGCTTAGTGAATAAAATTCCAGTGTCTGTTCATGCAAACTATTTCCACCCCAGGGTCTTTGTGAAGATGAAGAGGCCCTTCTAATTGCTTAAGACCATGACACCTTGTTAAGTCTTAACTCTGCAACATTAGCTGATAGCTAATGGAGACTGTTGGCTACAGTACACTAAGCAGAAAAAAACAAAAAGAAATATTTTTATAGCAGAGTAGTTGAAAGCAACAGATACCAAAAATTCATTGGTAACCATTTATTTACATATTTTCTCAACTTCACTTGCCCCCAGCAAGTGGACCCTTAGGGAGAGATTACATTCATCAAGTAAAATATTTTAAAAGCGTAAGTCCACCATCAATAATGCCAGCAATGATCTTTAACTGGCTAATATTATATTGCCACAGGAATTCCCATTTTGTGATGTCTGGTTGAGCAACAGTGGCATCCAGTGGCCAGATAATTGTTTCCATGATTAAAGTGTCATGGGCAGTTCAGGTGAACAGTACTAAATGCTTCAGACATATTTAGCTTAAGCAAAGGAATTTACTAGGAAAAACAAAGCAAATGTCTTTCTTTCCAGAGCAACCTTGGATCAAGTCTAAGCCATGAGATTTGACTCTGATGACTACTAAATACTGGTAATCTCTCCAATGTCCCTTAATAATGTCAGTTCAGGATGGTTATTAACTGTCCTCTGTGTATACTCATGTTGACTCCAATACCTGTAACCTTGATATACTAGAAAACTTCCCTACGATGAACTAGACACCAGTTATTTGAAAAATATTTCACAAAATCAAAAGCTGTAAAACAACAGCTTATAATATGTGCTCAATGCTCATTTTTTTACAAACTGGCCTGATGACCCCATGAATTAAATGCAACCCCTAGTAGTTATACATAATCCATGAGCGACATCTGTAATCACACTGGCGTTATGGTGGTATAATAAAGAGTCCAGGACATAAAAGGTTTTTATCCCAGAACTTTTATTTACTGGCAAGCCAAATAAATCCTCTAAACTCAATGATATCTACCTCTCAGGGATTTATGAGGCTTAAATGTGATAAACAAAAAGTTTCCTGCACAATTCTTGGTCCAGAGTAAGTACTTAATAATGAAGTAGCAAAAAGCAAGTTCTGTAACCAAACTTCTTTCATTCAAATGTTGGCTCTGGCACTTACAAGCTATGTGATCCACGGTAAGTTATTCTCACAACTTGAGCTTCATATATATAGTTAGGGGATACTAATATTTGCCTCCTAAAATTACAATGAATTTTAAATGAAATAGTACATTCAAATTTGTAAACTAGGTCCTGGCATACAGAAAACACTCAATAAACATTTTCTGTTCAAAGTGGCAGTCTTTGTATACAAAACATAGCTTACTAAGAGCAACAGTAAGAAATGCTTTATAATTTTTCCCCTGGCTCTGATTATATGTAGCCCTGAACTATTCCCTGTCTATGTCATCTATATGATTAATGACATGTATTCTCAACTGGGCAAACTATGATGAGAAGTACAGTGTAGGGAGAGATGGAACTTGATCAAAGCAAATCAGCAGCATCAAAGCAAGAACCTTAAGAAGTAAGGAGGATTCTGTCTGTTTCAGGAAAAAGAAGGTGAGAGGGAAGGAACTAGAACAGCCTGGGAGGAGAAGTGGAAATGTCCAAAATACATCTAATGTGAGAGAGAGACTGTGAAATTTAAGAGGTAATTGAACCAGTATTGATTTTATCAGAATGTGTTTCACATGCAACTTCAAGTAAGACAAAGCTGAGTACTACTTGGATTTTCTATTTTTGTTTTACCCCGTTTGATATAAAATCAGAGCAAGTTAGACCTGAGAGAAACTTAGATTTGCAAGCGTTTTGTGAAGTACAGTTAACAACACTATCATTAACACCACTCTTGTTCCCCTTACTGCTACCTATGGATACACATTTTGGAGGTATGTTAAACTATATGTTAAAGGGTATGTTAAAGAATGTTGATTCTGTTCACATTTAGGTATCCTGGGATGTTCTTGGGAGTTTTAGCCCCTTACTTCCTCCCTGATGAGGCTTTATGTGGCCTCTGCTTCTCTCTTTTTTCTTCTTTTTCTTTCAATTCTATTCTCAGGGTAGATTAATTACTGCTTTCCTCATGGTCTTTCAATGAAACGAACATTAGAAAGGAACAACTTCTAGAATAGTTATTTAAAATGCTCCTATAGCCTACCAGGTATGTAAAGGTTATCATTTGATTCTAATATAGGTAATTGCTGTTGTAGTTGCTGTTCAGTCACTAAGTCGTGTCAGACTGTTCGTAACCTTATGGACTGTAGCCCACCAGGCTCCTTTGTCCATGGGATTTTCCAGTCAAGAATACTAGAGTAGTTTGCCTTTTCCTTCTCCAGGAGAACTTTTTTCAAAAAAAATAAATATTTTATTTTGAAAAACGAATGTAGACTTTCAACATCCAAACAAGCCTGAATGAGGCTACAATATAAGATGCTAAGTAGGATAGCCAGTAGACTTGGGAGAACAATCATTCCTAGAATGAAGGGTAAGAACTGACAAAGCAGGGAATGGTCTAAGGAGCAGGTGGACACAGATGGGTAGACCAAGCCACAGGTTCATGGGACTCAGTCCAGAAAGCAGAGAACAACAAAAATCCAAGACACTCCATTCAGAAATCAAGCAAGAAGGGCAATCTTGGGACTTCCCTTGTGGTCCAGTGGTTGAGAATCCACCTGCCAATGCAGGGGACAGGGGTTCAATACCTGGTCCGGGAATGTTCCACATGCCCTGGGGCAGCTAAGCCCATGTGGCACAGAATCTAGAATCTGTGCACCGTAATAAGAGAAGACATCACAATAAGAAGTCCATGCACTGCAACTAGAAAGTAGCCCCTGCTCGCCACAACTAGAGAAAGCCTGAGTGCAGCACAGCCAAACAAAGAAAATTACAAAAGAAGGGCGTCTTAGTCATGTTTGGAAGGTATTGCTCTGCAGATTCTGTTCAGACAGTACAATTTGGTAGAACCTAGGCCAAGGAAGGAGGACTTCCCAGTTGGACCAATAAGCCTTTTTCTCCCTTCAAAATGTACCACTTTGGAACGATGATCCACTGGAAGTGTTATCATTATTGAGGCATTCTTTGTGTTACTCATTTCTATATTTCTTATCTATTAAAATGTAAATAATCTGTAGAAATGAAATGATTAAATCAATAATCACTTAATATAAATGTGTTTCATCACATGCTTTTCAAAATTATCAATGAAAGAAGGAATTACCAACATAAAAGAAGGTGGGAGTTAATGAAAATGTTAAAAAGGGGCTTAGGTAGCACTTCAGGCAAACACAGTTTTCTTATTCAAAACAAGTCTCCAAAGCTATCAAACTAGGCATATAATCAGGCAATGGCCTGAGAGCATGTCAAATTCTTGGTCAGTTTTTTTTTTCCTGAAGTGTACACTCAGTTTTACTTACAGAAGCTCTCTTAAAGCACAGAATTAGTCAAGCACTTATTAAGTGCTGATTCTACACTGCTAATGCCACCGCTAAAGAGCAGAATGAGAAAGCACAGTGGCAAAACTGTGCTTGGTATCATACAGCTTACAATTGAAGAATTCTGTTCATTTGTCTATGTCACCTGAAGGTAAAACAGCCACCAATAGTGGCTACTTTTTTTTTTACATTTAAAAAGAATAGCAATAGAGAAAACCTTTAAATGCATATTTCTCTATATTCTCATTTATCTTCTCTATACTTCTTTTCAACTTTAGTTTCAGGAAATAGTATGAGTTTAAGGCATATAACAGGCTAAAAGCAAAAAACAAACTCCACTTTTTATTTTTTTTGCTAAAAGCAAAATCCACTTCATAGCCACTAGGATTTTTAAAAACAACTGTTCACTTTTGGCACCCTGGAGCTTGGAATATACAGGCTGGGCTAGGATGTGTGATCTCGTTGTTCTTCCAAGCTCATAGAGCCTCCCCTGAAGCCCCTCAATAAAACGTTTTGATACCACAAGTAAATAAATAATAAAATTTTAAATAGAAAAATAAAAACACTGCATACATCATTCAGGATGGGAGTGCTGCTTCTGTGTCTCTCATGTACAATGGAACCCTATGCTAGGCAACAAAGAATTAAGTGATTGGCTAACTAAACAGGCACTTCCCTTGTAGTCTCTCTTGAAGGGAAAGTGGCGGTTATTAAGTATGCACTATATTGAATAGGGCAATTCAATTGGAAAGAGTTTTATGATAAATAATTTTTAAAAATTGTTTCTCAACTGTTTAGAAATAGAACATATTTTCCAGAGTGTCTTGATAACAGCTTGTGTGGGGGCTGACAGCTTGCTCTGGCCTATTACAGCGATCGTGATTCAGCATTCTTGGAATAAAAACTAGGATGCAAAAAATCCTCAATAAATATTTTCAAAACACAAGATATACAGAAACAAATTCTGCTGTGTTTTTGCGAAAGAGCTGGGGGTGCTTAAAATTATGAGTCTAGATGTTCCTTTTCTGTTCTCTTCCAGATAGCAGAGCAAAAGGCTTTGATGTATGATTTGTTTTCCTGTACTCCCCAGTTACTAGAGAGGATTGACAATGGATACAATGTTGATATCAGATTTATTTTCAGGATTTAAGAGATGATGTCAGAACAAGTGGCAAAGCCTCATGAAGCAATAAGTGGGTTGTGAAGTCAGCTTGTTCTCATAGCACCTATTGTCACTCTGTTTATACAACAATGGGTTCCCTATTTCAGGAACAAGAGAATGTGTTTGTGTGTTTATGTGCCTGTGTGCTTGTTATTTTATTAGTGTAGGAAACATTTCTAACACAGTAAAAGAGTTTTCTTATCTAAGAAAGAATGAGTATATATCATATATATTAATAAATATATGTGTGTGCACTCTGTGACTGAAGCAATATTGCTCAGGACTCATACTGCCAAATTATCAATTATTAAAAAACCTAATAAATAATAGAGGAGATAGCCCTTATTAATTAAGGTAGACACCTCAAAAGATTTGTGTCATGAGCTGATCGTCTTCGACGATATTTCTTTGGGAGCTTTCTGAGGATGGGTGTAGAAGCTAATGGTCTTAAGGGGAAAAGTAAGGGAGATGCTGAATTGGTAGTAGTAGTGTAGTATTGTGACTGAGTAAGTTATCTTCAGCTTAGGGATAGTAAGTTACATTCCAAAGATGGTATGTCCTAATCAAAGCAGTCTAGGATTGAAGTCAGGCTTCTGATACAACTAGAATCTAAACTCTCTGGGAATTTACCTGTTTTTTAACTTAATTTTCAATAGTAGACATTAGACAAACATATTACTATATGACGATATATAGATTATAGATAGGGAAGAATATGGGCAATATGGGCAACGGTTGATACCAGGAATCATAAGACTAGGAAACTTCTCCTCTGAAACATAACTTTGGACACTTCATAGTCACTTTATAGATTATCGTCCTTTTCAGAAATGAAGCAACCAAAGTTAGCTGTGCTTCAGTAACTTGTTAGGGGTGGAAAAGCTAGTACGACTTGAACTCAAGTCTTTAAACAATGGAATCAGTGCTCTTTCTACTATATCACAGGGCCCTGTGTTCATCTGTCTTCTAATTGTTCAATTTCATGGCAATTTTCAGCCATTTTCCACTCTCATGCCCTCAGAGAAGTCTCTAAGTAACAAAATTAGAGCAATTGTCCCAAAATACAGGTTAGAGAGGAACTAAAGGAGAAAGAGCCGTGTGGATTTCCTTAGGTTCTTTGCACTTCAGGCTTTGTAAACAGCATCAACCCAGACATAGCTGACAGCTCTTCTTGCTCTTAAGAACTGGGAAAGGATGAGTCTGGAGAACTCAGAACAGGATGGAAGACTGTACCCTCAGCAAACAACCACACAGAAAAATGAGTGCTTGACCTTAAGCTTTGCACAATGTGAATGATAAATTGCATCTTGATTTTGGCTATCTCACAATTTTACAAATCATCTAAAAGTGCCCAAACAAAGCAGTCTTTGATATCTTCGAGTAACACTCAATTCAGTGAAAAAATACCAAATATTCAAATTATTGAAACCTTTTCACTTACCTCACTGTAAGCTTTTATACCTTCCTTTACAAATCTAAGACATTTATTATCATTTAGAGCTATAATATCTTTCAATTCAGTTCAGTTGCTCAGTCGTGTCCGACTCTTTGAGACCCCATGAATCGCAGCACGCCAGGCCTCCCTNACCTAGACTAGCAATTTAGCTTGCCATGGGTTCGTGGATGCCAGCAGAAGACAAAAGCTTATTGGTTCAGAACAACAACAACAAAAAAGTGTAACACTCACGGCAGAGGAGGAAGTAAGAGCTTCATGTTTGTTTTGTATCAGTTCCATTTACCTCCACACTTTCCATTGGGGTGAAGCACAGGTTGGTCTAGTTGAATGATGAGCATTTAGTTGCTTGGGGCCTTGGCGGAGGAAGCCCAAGCCTAAGAAATGCCAGCTAATATAAAGGGACCGCAAGCAAAACTGTCCAAGCTTTGTAACAGAAGAAAACATTAGCTTTCTTATCCTGGACAAGAAATACAACTTTTCTTTGCTCTAGGGGGAGGGACTATATTTTTCAAAATATTTTGCAATGCAAACATCCTTGGAAAGGTTTTCCAGAACTAAAACTGTCAATTACGTCTCTCAAAACAGGTAGAGAAATAAGAGAGGACGATAGAGAATTGTCTCTCAAATGTCTTATGTTATTATGGTTTTTTAAACACATAAAATGACTTTGGGATGATGCTTTCTGACTCTTAACCTTCTCTCTTTCTTTCTGACTCTGCTTTGTTTTATCCCCTCAATGTATTTCATTTCAAATACATAAGATTAACTAACCTCTCATTCAGTAACTCAAGATCTCTGAATATACTCCAAGGGTTCAATTATTATTTATTAAAATGACTTTTATTTCATAGTGGAATGAAATCCCCAAGTAGGAAGAAACTAATTTCCTTTTTGCTATATTGGTTCAATAATATATTTGCCAAATCTAGAGGTCACAAATGTGTTATTTATTTCTGTATCATTTCAAGGAAAGACGAATAATTCTATGGAGATTCTTCTCTTAGGATCATATGGTTTAAATGATTTTGTCTTTAAATTAATGCTAAAGACCATTAGCTCCAAAAGAAAAAGGCTACACTAAATGATAATCTCCAGATACAAGCTAGGAGATTACAAAAATCATTCACCTGTATTGGTAGAATTAATTAATGCAGGAAAATTGAGGAGAAACGTGAGTCTAAATAGGTTAAGTATATAGGGAATACACCAAAATTGCCTAAATTGGAAATTAAAAGGGCTCCCTGAAACAATTATAGTAGTTGACATCAAGAAGTAGATATATAAACAATGGAAGGGGGAAAAAAAGTGAAATAAAAAATAAGCTTAAGAATTTAGAAAAAAATAGGCAAATTAAGTATAAGTTTAAAAATGCATACTATAGTTATAAAAAAAAATGCATACTAATATGACATAAGATGGCAAAGCCTAAATACAAAAAATATATATTCTAAATATATTCTAAAAATTATATATGTATATATATATATATATACACATACACGTGTGTGTGTGTATATAAAACTATATATGTATGAATATATATATATGTATATATATATAACTATGTATATAAAGACATATAGCTTCCCGGGTGGCTCAGAAAGTAAAGAATCTGCCTGCAATGCAGGAGACTGGGGTTCAGTTTCTGGATCCCTGGGTCAGGAAGATCCCCTGGAGAAGGGAATGGCTACACACTCCAGTATTCTCACATGGGGAATTCTATGAACAGAGGAGCCTGGATGACTATATCATGGGAGAAAATATTTCATATGTGAAGAGAAAATATGGAAGAAAATCAGCAAGTAGCATTTAGTCTCTAATTTTAAATCCTAAGTTCTTTAAAAAATAGAAAAAAGTATTGTCATATTAATAATATAAATTTGAAATTCCCTCTGATACATTTGTCATATATCTACCTAATATATACTTAAAATGTGCTTTAAATATATAAGTATATTTTAAAAGCTAGTTAAATAAAAAGGTATGGATCACATCTGAATGATTTATTGTTTCTTCTATCTATTTGAAGTGTTTGTAAATATGTCTGCTAGAAGAACTTTCTGTCACTGGCATAATGACTGTAACTGAAAGCGTTTGAATAGTATTTATTTTAAATAAATATTATCTGTAAATCACTAAAAAATATAACAGCAATTGACTTGTAAATCAGAATTTCTAGATTCATAAACTGACCATGTTAATGGCAAGCTATGCAATCCTGGGCAAGATTATTTCTTCATTTTGTTTTCAAGTAGGCATGTTGGTACAGATGTGTCTAAGTGAGATTTATGTTTTAAAATTTCATGACGACATTTAGGTTGCTTTCATATCTTGTACAATGTAACTAGCACTACGAGGAACAGAGGGTACATGTATCTTTTTGAATTTGTGTTCTCATTTTCTTTGGATAAATATCCAGAAATGGAAATGATGGCTCATGTAGGTGGTTCTACTTTAGTGTTTTGAAGAGGCTTCATACTGTTTTCCATTGTTGTTGCACCAGTTTATGAGGTAGGATAAGAAGTACACACTTCTAGATATAAAATAAATAAATTACAGTGATGTAATATATACACAGGGAATATAGTTAATAATATTGTAACAAATTCATATAGTGATAAATGGTAATGATCTTATTGAGGTGATCAATTAGTTCATAGTATACAAAAATATTGAATTGCTATGTTGTACACCTGAAATTAATTTAATATTGTATGTTAATTACAACAATAAAAAGGTACAAAAAAATACCATGGTAATAAAAAGAAGTCAGAGCTATCTGCCCTCTAGAAAAGACTTTTCTTAACAATCTATTTCAGTCTTGTCCTCATGTGAAGTGACCTCTTCTGCATCAAGAGGAAGCATTCCATTCTTAATTCTTGATTTAATGCATGAGTCAAGTTTAACCACAGGAGACAAGGTTGTAATATCCTTTCATTAAAGTCATCTGAGTATGTTGTGGCTACAAGCAATAGTTTCTTTTGATAACTTTTAAAAGAAAAATATAAACAGAGGAAGAACAGAGAATACAATGGTTTTATTAAACTGATTTGGCCAAGAAATCATTACAAAAAGAGAGCCTAAAATAAACTAGCTACATAAAAGGTTGTTCTTTCTTTTAATCCCCCTGGCAATTTTAACATTTCACTGCAGATCTAATTTATCACATTTTTTTCTTCAATATATTTTCTCATGCTACATTATTTGTTTTGTGTGGATTATCTCTGAAGCATCCAGAAGTTTCTAAACATTGGGGAATCTGTAAATAATCCTACAGAACATAAATTTCTTATTGAAAAACTTAAAAAAATTCTTCCAAATAAAAATGTTAAGATATCATGTGATATACATCATATCTTAGAAAATGCTATTTATAAAATAAACAAACAAGGGCATTTTAATCTGTTGCAGAAATGAGAAAGCTAAAATATCATCCAAAAAGTTTTAAATATCCTAATAATATCAAGTAGTATTTTCCTTAGATTTAGGAGATCCATTTAATATTCACCTAGCATACAAAATTCCAAAAGGTATTCCTGAGAATGCTGNTGTTTGCCTGGCAATCCCCAGATGTCTTTGCTGCATTCAGAGTTGAGCCCAATGCTCTCCCCTTTTGCAGTCCCCCATTGCAGTTGTCCTGAATAGTCTCCCTTACTGTTTTGTGAGTCAAAAATATCGCCTGCCATATCTGTAAACAAAGGATATTGCAGTCATCCAGCCATCACATTGAATAGGAGCTAGATGGGCCTCAGGGTAAACGGCTGGTTTCTCCCCTGTGGATGGATCCTCCAAATTAGCAGGAGACAGAAGAGCTAAGCTTTGCCCAAGTAAAAGATAGAGACCACATATTTCTCATTCTCCAAATCATGGATGGTGACTGCAGCCATGAAATTAAAAGACACTCCTTGGAAGAAAATCTATGACAAACGTAGAGAGTGAATTAAAAAATCAGAGACACCACTTTGCAGACAAAGTTCCTTATAGTCAAAGCTATGGTTTTTCCAGTAGTCATGTATGGATGTGAGGGTTGGACCATAAATAAGGCTGAGTGCTGAAGAACTCATGCTTTTGAACTGTGGTGCTGGAGAGAACTCTNAGACACCACTTTGCAGACAAAGTTCCTTATAGTCAAAGCTATGGTTTTTCCAGTAGTCATGTATGGATGTGAGGGTTGGACCATAAATAAGGCTGAGTGCTGAAGAACTCATGCTTTTGAACTGTGGTGCTGGAGAGAACTCTTGAGAGTCCCTTGGACAGCAAGGAGATCAAATCAGTCAATACTAAAGGAAATCAGTCCTGAATATTCATTGGAAGAGCTGATGGTGAAGCTGAACCTCCAATACTTTGGCCACCTGATGTGAAGAGACAACTCACTGGAAAAGACAACTCATTGGAAAACACTCTCATGCTGGGAAAGAGTGGAGGCAGACTCAGTGGAAAAGACTCTCATGCTGAGAAAGAGGGCAAGAGGAGAAGGGGTGACAGAGGATGAAATGGTTGGATGGCATCACCGACTCAATTGACATGAATTTGAGCAAACTCTTAGAGACTGAAGGACAGGGAAGAATGGCATGCTGCAATTCATGGAGTCACAGAGAGTCAGACACGACCTGGTGACTGAACAAGTCAAGGAGACCCCAACTATACATGCACAGAAAGGCTCCTTGGAGGTCGAAAAGGAGGGGGTGTCACCTCATAGTAAGTGATGTCAGCCTACCCATAGGCCTCTTCACTGGAATCCATCTTGGCTAAGAGATGCATGCACACATGGGAGGACACTGAGATAAACCAGATATGTACTCAGAACCAGGCAAAGAAAGATGATTGGCCACAGGAAACCTGGAAGACATGTGCCATAAGAATGATTCAACCTACCATAGGGGTGTGACTCTGTCTCTGAGCCTGCCTCTGTGTCTATCCACACATACTCTTTTTCCTTCCTAAAATCACTACTTGTTTCACTACTTCCTGAATCCATGTGGAAATTAATTTCTACACACTTGACAGACCAGGGCCTGATGGTCTTAGTGGTGAGAATTCAGTGTTCTCATTGCCTCAGGCTGACTTCAGTCTCTTGCTGGGGAACCGAAACCCTGTCTCAAACCGCTGCAGGTGGAGGCTACCAGAGATCAGAGTTACAGCCGCACAGATGGTGAGCCCTGAGGGAACTCAGGATAGAAACAGGATGCCCACCATCCACCCATCAGTCACTGCAATGCATGGGTACATGCTAAGTCACTTCAATCATGTCCAACTCTTTGCAACCCTAAAGACTGTCTGTCCGTGGGTTTCCCCAGGCAAGAATACTGGAGTGAGTTACCATGCCCTCCTCCAGGGGATCTTCCTGACCCAGGAACCAAACCCGAACCTCTTACGAATCCTGCACAGGCAGGTGGGTTCTTTTCCACAAGCGCCATCTAGGAAGTCACTGCAGGCACCCTTGCAGAGATGCACCATGAGGAGACTCAGGATGAGAATGCGCAGGTCAGCTGAGGTGCCTGTCAAAGGACCGATTTCAGTGAGCCCAGACTCTTACATCCTCCCAAACATAGAAAAGCACTCAACTCTTTAACTTGAGATATCTGATTTTCTTTAATTAACAATAGGCTTGTTGTAAAAGCTTGACTATATCCTGGCTCCCCCCTCACCTCTTCAGAGCAATCTCTCAGAGTTATCTGAGATGCTGTGTCCCAGACTTCAGTCCTCAGTTTGTCTGCCAAATAAAATATAACTCTCAACTTTTAGGTTGTGCTTTTTTTTGGTCCCAGTTGACAGTTTGTGTGTTTTTTTAATTGGAGTGGAGTTGCTTGTCAGTGTTGTGTTAGTTTCTGCTGTACAGCAAAGTGAATGTTATCCATATACGTATATTCCTTCTTTTTTAGATTTCCTTCCCATTTAGGTCAACACAGAGCACTGAGTAGAGTTATCTGTGCTCTACAGTAGGTTCTTATGAATTATCTAGCAATAACTAATCCCAGTTTCCCAATTCATCATACCCCCTTTACCCCCTTGGTATCCATAAGTTTATTTTCTATATCTGTGTCTCTATTTCTGCTTTGAAAATAAGTACATCTGTACCATTTATGATAAGGGCAGAGTAAAGGGACAAAGTAGGTGATTAAATAGTTAATCCCCCCCCCTCAAAAAATAAATAGTTAATCCCACTAGGGGACTGTAAGTAGAAAAAATATGGGAGACCCCAGTAAGTTAATGGTCACTTAAGAAAACAGGTTTGCTTAACCACAAAACCAAGCATGCTTGCTTAACAACAAAGCATGCAGTACAAACATGAGGCCAGCTCCAAAACAATAAAACAATGGCGGTATGAGACCCACAGCCTTCCCAGGGAGCTCAGCAATTTCTAGGACATGCTTTCTGCACACATGAAAACAATAATTTATGGGAAAGTGACATTTCAAAGTAAATATCCTCATTGTACTGAAACCTGAAATAACTTTTCCATTGTGTTATGACTTTCAGCTTAACCATGTGGGGACAAGAAAATATCCCTGCCCAATCTGGAGGAGAAGCTGATGATCAAAGCACAACACCTACTCAAGAATGAGGAAGTGGGACTTTGCTGGTGGTCCAGTGGGTAAGACTCCGTACTACCAGTGCATCGGGCCCAGGTTCGATCCCTGGTTGGGGAACTAGATCCCGGGTGCTGCAACTAAAAGGGCCTGTGTGTGGCAATTAAGACCAGGCACAGCCAAATAAATACATAAATTAAAAAATAATAAATAACAAATATATGATTTTAAAAAAGAATGAGGAAGAAAGCAGTCTTTCCCCTCTCCCCACTTTTCCTTTGATTATAAAACTGTAGCCCACTAAGTTGAGGGGCTTGGCACCCTCTCACCTGCCCACTGGTAAGCCTTACAAGCAGCCTATTCTAATAAATCACTTGCTATCCACCACTCTGACTTTTGCTGAATTCTTTTCTGCACCAAAATGTAAAGGAGGACTGGAGATCTTCAGAACCGACCCCATGCCCCGAAATGCCACCTAAAAGTTTCATTTAGTTAACGACTTTTAATAAGTGTCAGTATAAATTTTTCTTTAACAGAGGCTGAGGAAAGCTGAGCACCGAAGAATTGATGCTTTTGAACTGTAGTGTTAGAGAAGACTCTTGAGAGTCCCTTGGACTGCAAGGAGATCCAACCAGTCCACTCTAAAGGAGATCAGTCCTGGGTGCTCTTTGGAAGGACTGATGCTAAAGCTGAAAGTCCAGTACTTTGGCCACCTCATGCGAAGAGTTGACTCATTGGAAAAGACTCTGACGCTGGGAGGGATTGGGGGCAGGAGGAGAAGGGGACGACAGAGGATGAGATGGCTGGATGGCATCACTGACTCAGACGTGAGTCTGAGTGAACTCCAGGAGCTCGTGATGGACAGGGAGGCCTGGTGTGCTGCAATTCATGGGGTCACAAAGAGTCGGACACGACTGAGTGACTGAACTGAACTGAACTGAGGAACTTTTCCAGGTGCCAAAGCACCAAAGGACAGAGCAAGGTTTAATTCTGAAGTTGGAGCCATAACAGCTGTGGCCAAGAGCACGTGACTATTCGTCTCCGTCTGAGAAAACAGGGGGGAAGACAGACCCTTTTTCACAGGGCAGCCATGGAGAGTCAATGTGAAGTTGTAAACAGAAACTTAGCTTAGAGCCTGGAGGATAGTGACTGCTGGGAACTTGGGGACTGGGGAATTAATAGTGATTCACCCTGACAAGAGAATCATTTGCAGCTGGGAAAAAGGAAAAAAAAAAAAAAAAGCAGAATTCTGTACTGATATGGTGACATCTCCAGAGTGTCTGTATATTTCATAACAGAGAATGAAATATATAGAACATANGCAATGATACTGAGGCGCTCTTTGCTTCCCCACTTTGGGTCGACATGCCTTCGCGCCTGGAGGATGGATTTTCCTGTTATTATCTAAATAAAATAGAGCTGTAACACTGATTTGTCTAAGAGCTATAACACGGCCTGTCCAAGACCCGAGAGCTGCGACACGCCGAGGCCTTTAATGTCCGTCACTCCAAATCTTTGTTGTGCGGAGACAAAACCGAGGAGCATACACTCAAATGACAAAAGAAAAAGAATATATAGAATAAAAGGAATGTATTACATTTTCTTGTGTTTGCTCAGCCCACCTATGGAAGAACTCAAGAGAAATATGGAAATATTGGTTAGTTCAAGGACAAAATTTTCAGAAAATCTCAGGAAGGACTTCCCTGGGGGTCCAGTGATTAGGGCTCTGTGCTTCCATTGCTGGGGGTGCGGATCAATCCCTGTGGAGAACTAGGATCCTACATGACCCGTGGTGCGGCAAAAACAAAACCAAAAAAACCAACAACAAAAACCAAAATGCAGAAAAGAAATCTCACATTTCTCTCACACCTATCTTTGGTTCATCAGCAAAATCTCTCCTCACTTGGTCCAGTCCCACCATCAGTCTCCCGAGCCAATGAAGTCGCTTCTATCAGGGTCTGAGACTCCTCCCCTGCCCCGCCCACGCCTACCTCTGGCCTCCCTGCATGGCCCACAGCATTTGTGAGCATCTGAGCACAATCTCTTATCCTTTATGGATATGAGTGATTAGGCTCAGAGCCTGATTATATGGGTTACAGCATTGTAACACCATTTAAATGCTAACCTGGCAGCTCAGATGGTAAAAAATCTGCCTGTCATGCAGGAAACCCGGGTTTGATCCCTGGGTTGGGAAGATCCCCTGGAGAAGGGGATAGCTACCCACTCCAGTATTGGAAAATACTGTTAAAATACAATATTTACTCCAGTATTGGCCTGGAAAATCCCGTGGACAGAGGAGCCTGGCGGGCTACAGTTCATGGGGTCGGAAAGAGTCGGAAGTGACTGAGTGACTAACACTTTCACTTTAAATGCTAAGGATCTCTTATGCAAAGGTGAGAGCACTGACTGGGGAGGAGGGGGTCCCAGAGGTTTGGAATGAGAATATTGGGCAGACAAAGATGGGCCTGAGAAGGGAACTTCCCTGGCGGTCCAGTGGTTAAAACTTCAAACTCCCAGTGCAGATGACAAAGGTTCAACCAGTCCCTGGTTGGGGAACTGAGATCCTGCATGCTGCACAAGGCAGCCAAAAAATTAAAATAAAATAAAAAGTAAAAGATGAGCCTGAGAACTTTGACCCATCAATACCCTTGTCTGAGGGAGTTGGCCCTTCCATGTGTGATACGTTGATATAAAAAGAAATATATATTGATCTTCATCCCTAATTCCTGGCACAGAACTTCGACAACTCTTGAAACTTCCTGAGCGAAAGAGGTGATAGCACTGTGTTTCACTGTAGCATTTGGCTTTAGTCCCTGGCTCAGAGCTCCTAAAACCTTTCCAATATCTTGACTGATAGAGGTGAAAAGAACATCTTTTGTGTTTCATAATAAACCTGTGCAACCATACCTGAGTTTATGCTAATGAGGTGACATAGCTAAATCTGGAGATGATCATACCCAGTGAAGTAAGTCAGATAGAAAAAGACAGATATATGATATCCCTTATACGTGTGCTGTGTTTAGTCGCTCAGTCATGTCCAGCTCTTTGTGACCCCCATGGGCTGTAACCCACTAGGTTCCTCTGCCCATGGGGAGTTTCCAGGCAAGAATACTGTCCTCCAGGGGATCTTCCCAACCCAGGGACTGAACCTAGGTCTCCCTCATTGCAGGTATGTTCTTTACCATCTGAGCCACAGGGAAGCCCTTGGAAAATATGTGGAATATAGTTGGAATCTTAAAAAAAAAGAAGAAAGATACAAATGAACATATTTACAAAACAGAAACAGACTCACTGACTTAAGAGAAAGAATTTATGGTTCTAAGGGGAAGTGTTGAGGGGAGGGATAGACTGGGTGTTTGGAAATGATATGTACACACTGCTATATTGAAAACAGCACAGGCTCAGTAGTTGTGGCTCATGGACTTAGTTGTTCTGCAGCACAAGGAATCTTCCCTGCCAGGGACTGAACCCATGTCCCCTGCATTGGCAGATGGGTTCTTAACCCCTGGACCACCAGGGAAATCCTAAAAGTTAAAAAAAAATTTTTTTTTTAAAGAAAACTTTGGGACCTCCATGGTGGTCCAGTGGTTAAGACTCTACACTCCCAAATGCACAAGCCACAATTAAAGATTTCACATTCCTTGACAAAGATCTTGCATGCAGCAACTAAGACCTGGCACAGCCAAGAAAATAAAAATTTTACAAAAGAAGAAGAAGAAAGAAAATTTTCATGAGCTTCACTATAGGCCCTGGAGAAGGAAAAGGCAACCCATTCCAGTATTCTTGCCTGGGAAATCCCATGGACAGAGGAGCTTGGGGGCTACAGTCCACGGGGTTGCAGAGTCAGACACGACTGAGTGACTAACACACACTGTAGGCACAGTGTTTAAATGAGAACAACAACAAACCAAATACCCAGGCCCAGAACCCTCAACCCTCCCAGAAGCTACTCATTCTGAATCTACAAGCCTGTTTTCCCGTTTCCTTCACCAGCTACATTTGCTTAGCAGCCTTTATGATAGTCTACTTCACTGGAACTTTCTTTGAGCACTGATTTTTAAGGCCTGACTTCCATTCTAGAATGTCAGCTCCACAAAAGAGTGGGATCTGGGTGGTTCCCCACAATGTCCTCAGGACCTGTAATGGTGCCTGGCACACTTAGATGCCAAGAAGCCGGTAGAGTGAATGATCTCCAGAGACATCTAGGCCCTGGGCAACTGTCCTGCCCCACTCAGGAAGAGCTGGCCATGGCCTTCCACCTCAGCTTCCTCTTTGCCACTAGCACCGCGCAATAGCAGGAAATGGAGTGGGCCAGATTCTTCAACAGCCAGCCCCAGCATGATGAGATGGGGTGGCCTGTGCAGGGCCCAGAGGCCAGGCCAACAGGAATTGTCAGGTGGGGTGATTAATAACATCAATGAAAGTGAAAATGTTAGCTCTCCAGTCGTGCCTGACTCTTTGCAACCCCATGGACTGTAGCCCGCCAGGCTCCACGGTCTATAGGATTTCCCAGGCAAGAATGCTGGAGTGGGTTGCCATTTCCTTTGCCAGGGGATCTTCCTGACCCAAGGGGTCAAACATGGGTCTCCTGCATTGCAAGCAGACTCTTTACTATCTGAGCCACCAGGGAAGCCCAATAACAATAATAGTAATAAACCCAGTCATAACAATAGTTTGCATTTTCCCAGCCTGGATGCCAGTTGGGCCCAGGCCTAGGTGCTAAGAAGTTTTTTGAGCTCTCTCAGATTTTTTTTTAATGTTTATTTATTTGATTTAATTTATTTATTTGGCTGTGCCCAGTCTTAGTTGCCTCATGTGGTACCTAGTTCCCGAAAGTGTTAGTTGCTCAGTTGTGTCCCACTCTTCGTGACCCTATGGACTGTAGCCTGCCAGGCTACACTGTCCATGGGATTTCCCAGGCAAGCGTATTGCAGTGGGTTGCCTTTACCTTCTCCAGGGGATCTTCCCAACACAGGCAGGTGGACTCTTTACAGTCACTAGGGAAGCTCTGTGACCAGGCACCAACCACAGTTCCCCCGCATTGGGAGTTTGGGGTCTTAGCCACTGGACTGCCAGGGAAGTCCCTCAGGTTCTTTTAAAGTGGGACCAGCACACCGCTTGACAGCTGGAGAGAAAAGAGGCCACGGACGCCACTGGCAAAGCTCACAGGCAGCCTCTTATGCCTGTGACCTCTTTGCTGAACCCCTACATCACAGTGGGGGTCCAGACCCAGCAGAGAAGCTCTGGGTTACTCCACCAACTATGGGGGTTTGCCTAGAAGTGAGGGGGAGTTCCCAGACCAGGGACTTTCCAGGCTAAACTTGAGACAACTAGTCACCCTGCCCCAGTGGGTTTTTTTAGGAGGAAGCTATAACAGGGGAATTCCCTAGATTCAGCGGTCTTCTGGGACCTTCCTAGAGCTCCCACCAAGCCTGGGAAAAGTCAAGGGCTGATAAATTAAAAATAAAATCCCTTTGTGTCTTTTTGAATAGGAGGGTTCAGGGAACAGTCAGCCTCCTCCCCCAAATAGCCCTTGAGATGGGCTTAGAATCCCTCTAAGGAAACCCCACACCCTTCTCTGTATGTGTGAATACCTGGCCTCTTAAACTTTCTCATGAGGAGCCACAGGCAAGTTTGTTTTGTGCTGGTTTCCAGAAGAAACGGGGCTTCCCTGGTGACTCAGTGATAAAGAATCCACCTGCCAATGCAGGGGATGTGGGACCCAAGGGTCGGGAAGATCCCCTGGAGGGGGAAATGGCAACCCACTCCAGTTTTCTTGCCTGGGAAAATCCCAGGGGCAGAGGAGCCTGGTGGGCTACAGTCCATGGGGTCACAAAGAGTCGGACAGGACTGAGCATGCACCCAAACAAGCAAAGAATTTAAAACAGAGCCAGGTGCAGACCAAGTGCTAGTATCTTCTTTTTTGCACAATATTTCTTAGAGATCTTTCTTTTGCACGATGTGTAGATTTTTACCCCCATGCCATGCAGCTTGTCGGACCTTAGTTGTGCGTCATTGTTGTCACTTAGTTGCTGAGTCATGTCTGACTATTTTTTTGACCCCATGGACTATAGCACACCAGGCTCCTCTGTCCATGGAATTTCCCAGACAAGAATACTGGAGTGCATTCCCATTGATCAGGGATCACACCTGGCCCGTGGCAGTGAAAGCACTTCCTAACCACTGGACCAGCAGGGAATTCCCCAGAACTATTTTAGTATGAAATATTTCAGGCATCCAAAAGTTCAGTTCAGTTCAGTCGCTCAGTCGTGTCTGACTCTTTGCAACCCCATGAACCGTAGCACGCCAGGCCTCTCTCTACATCACCAACTCCAGGAGTCCACCCAAACCCATGTCCATTGTGTCGGTGATGTCATCCAACCATCTCATCCTCTGTTGTCCCCTTCTCCTCCCACCTCAGTCTTTCCCAGCATCAGGGTCTTTTCAAATAAGTCAGGTCTCTGCATCAGGTGGCCAAGGTATTGGAATTTCAGCTTCAACATCTGTCCCTCCTCCAATGAACACCCAAGACTAATCTCCTTTAGGATGGACTGGTTGGATCTCCTTGCAGTCCAAGGGACTCTCAAGAGTCTTCTCCAACACCACAGTTCAAAAGCATCAATTCTTTGGCGCTCAGCTGTCTTTATAGTCCAACTCTCACATCCATACATGACTACTGGAAAAACCATAGCCTTGACTAGACAGACCTTTGTTGGCAAAGTAATGTCTCTGTTTTTTAATATGCTGTCTAGGTTGGTCATAACTTTCTTTCCAAGGATCAAGTGTCTTTTAATTTCATGGCTGCAATCACCATCCGCAGTGATTTTGGAGCCCAGAAAAATAAAGTTTGACACTGTTTCCACTGCTTCCCCACCTATTTGCCATGAAGTGATGGGACCGGATGCCATGATNTTCCAAAGAACACCCAGGACTGATTTCCTTTAGAATGGACTGGTTGGATCTCCTTGCAGTCCAAGGGATTGCTATCAAGATAAAATTTCATATCTTGCATGAAGTTGTACCAAACTGGAACAGAAAGAGGTTTTTCTTGTCCCATTAAAAGTGATTTTGTCAAACTGCTTCTCACACCTGCTCCAAAGCTACCCAAACCCAGAGCGAACATCCTCAAACCAACTAATAACCATACAACTCACCCAATATCATATCACAAAACAAAATGATCCCAATTCAAACCAACCAAAACTGTCCACAATATCCACACATCCTAAACAAAGCCACCATATCAGAGATCAAATGTCTCCAAACTAACTAATGAACCAATCAACCAAATACCCTACCATCCATACATACACAAAGCCACTAAAATACTATGCTGGACAAAATATACAAAGAACCAGATGACGTCCCAAGAATAAAAGTGAGTCAAGAGAAGAATGACCAAAAGATTAGCTATTTTAAATTTAATGTTAGAAAACCAACTCCTCCAAGAAAAGGTCATAAAATAAAAGTGTGTTTTAGAACCTATTGTTTTCATGATTTAGTCTGACTATATCATACCAAATTACTCATATGAAATTTCCTTAATTTCATACTAATTGACAAGGAAGAAATCTGAAATCTTCGTTATGTCTGATTTACTATTGATCCTAATAAGACGTTGTAAAGCTTTACTATTTCCTGTACATCAGTTTTCACAATCCTTAAAATCCAGATAAGTTAAGAATAAATAAGTTAATATTTGGAATTTTTATATCTGCTTCAGCAAAAAAGATATAAAGCATAGAGACTATAAAGGAAAACATAAATAATAAACATTTGTATAAAATATTTAATAAGCTTAATTTCTAAAATGTCCCTAAATATTATTTTCAGAAAATATCTGAAACAAACTTTAAAAAGATGGCAATGATAAAGACTATTTAAATCTATATTCTTTGCTATTTAACCACCATATAAATAACTGACAGCTTTTCATCTAAATCAACTAAGTTGATCATTTTACAGCAATTTGAAATCTAAAAAACTTATGATTTAAAGCACAAGTCATATTAACTGTTCTTAGTGGGTAATATATTAGTGGTTACCCCAGCTAAAATATGAAAATCAGGTAAACTAACAAATGAATTTTATTTCCAACCTGATAGACATTTAAAAAACAAAAGAACAGCATCCTTGCATATGTTCCCATATTACACAAGGTTAGCACTACCAGTAGCTTGTACTGTACCTGTTAAAATACAATATTTATGAGAAAAACCTCTGGGAATGACCACTGAAATATTTTCTATTTTCCAGACAAAAGCCAAGATGTATTTTTAAAAACTCAATAATGGATGTTTACTTTGCTAGCCATCAACTTGCTAAATTTTATTATTTCACCTTTTCCCTTTTCTTTCTTCCTTCTTTTATTTCAAAGAAGAAATTTACCTGTATTGTACAATCAGCTATTTAAACACTGGTGTACTCCCATGATGCTCCTAAACAGGATGTAGAAGAATGATAATAGAATCACCAGCAGCAATAATAAGACTCTGGTCATTTTCTTTTTTCTTGAGACCATTACCTTGGATGCTGAATCCCTCCATAATTTCTGATAGTTTTAGAGATGGGAATGGTGGCATATCAAGGAGAAATTAAATTTCATCGTTTTGGCTTTAACACGTACGCTATAAAAGTGACAGCTTGGTGCACTGTAGCCGACAGTTCCCATTAACTAGAAGCTAATGTTGCAGAGTCAGTCCAAACACTGAGTCACGGCCTCTGGCTACAGGAAGGTCCCCTTCATACTAGGATTCTCACACCCCACCATGGGAAAGAAAAGCTATAAATATTTTCCACTAGTTTCCCCCTCAAAATGATATAATGAATATTTACACATTGGGACCCTTTTCCTATCCTGAATCTTCTTGGAAAAATACCTCTAGTGACACATTTTATTGGTCTGAGCAGGTGACTCAAGCTAGCCCTCCTTCCCTTCAGAGTAAAGAATAAGCATATATCAGGATTTACGTTTCGGTTTTTCAATCACTGGTAAAACAATAAATAAAAGGTTAGGAAACATGTTTTGAACCTTTACACAGTTTTGTTTTGTTTTATAATTGCAAGTTGGTGAGAAAACAAGTACCAGGAAAAATTGGCTAAAATATTTTTTAAACTTTGGAAAATGTATGTGTCTTAAAGAATAATTTGAATGACACTTAGAAACAAAATAAATGCTAAATTGATTGACTTAATGGAAATTGAAGTACAGGAGACTATCAAAAGAAAAATAAGTCCTTTTTAAAGTAAGTTTATATTCATTTAACGAGTTCTTTTTTTAGTATTAGCTGTTGGCCATAGGTTCTGTGAGTTAGTATGTGTATATCATGGGAGGGGAGAGAGGTGAAGATGGTAAAAAGACCCAGTCAGTATTTACAAAGTGCTCACATTATAATTAAGGAAGCTCACAAATCACAAGTTTTCCAGAAAAGAGCATAGATATTAACAGCAGAAACATGAGAGTGTGACCACTTNTGTGAGTTAGTATGTGTATATCATGGGAGGGGAGAGAGGTGAAGATGGTAAAAAGACCCAGTCAGTATTTACAAAGTGCTCACATTATAATTAAGGAAGCTCACAAATCACAAGTTTTCCAGAAAAGAGCATAGATATTAACAGCAGAAACATGAGAGTGTGACCACTTAGGGCCAGTTCTAGACATTTGCCAAGTAGGCAACCTTGGGTAATCAGTTACTTAACTCTGAGTACTCTATTTTCCTCCTCTGTAAAATGGGAATAATAGGCCTAGCTGAGTTTGAGAACAAATGAGTTAATATTTGTAAAATACTTAAAACAGTGCAAATAATGACACAATAGCATTTTTAATACTATTATTGTGCTCTTGCTGTGCTGCATGTCTGCTCAGTCATGTTCGACTCTTTGTGGCCCCATGAACTATAGCACACCAGGCTCCTCTGTCCATGGGATATTCCAGGCAAGAATGCTGGAGTGGATTGCCATTTCCTCCCTGCAGGAGATCTTTCTGACTCAGGGATCAAACCTGAGACTTGTGTTTTCTGTGCCTGTGTGTGAATTCTTTACTGCTGCACCACCTGGGAAGCTGAAAGCATAAAGGAATATAATGATAAAGAAAAGACAGCTCTTGCCTTCATGGGCCCCGTTGCCTACTCAGGAGGAGAAACATAAATAATCTTTAAATTTCAAAATCTGTATGTAAGTAATTATAACATCCAAACTATGCATATATTACCATGGAAACACAAAGGAGAGATGTATCCAACTAGAATAAGCTGAGGGGATTGAGAAGTGTTTAAATGGGTTCACAGAGAAGATAAAGCTTCCCAGGAGACTTGAAAGACAGATATGATTTCCCAGACAACAATAGTTCCAGTGGACTCATTTGAGCATTTTAAGTCACCAAAATGTGTGAAATACTTGGCATATTTGAGTCTTAGAAGATATTTTGTTATGTGTGAACTATTAAGTACATTGAATAGCAAGAAGGTAGAAAGGTAGGCTGGCACCAGGTGATAAAGGGCCTTGTACAAAAAGTTTGGACTAGATTATGTCAGTTGAGGGTGAACTTGAAGAGTTAAAAACAGGAAGTATTATGGCAACATTTACACTTTAGAAAGATTATGGAGTTGGATTATGAGACTGGCAGTAGTGATGTAGAGATCAGTTGGTTATTTGCATAACCAAGGGTGATGTAAATCAAAGGAAGAATTCAAGTAACTGAAGAAAATCTACAGAACCAACTTCATGGTTAGAGTGATGAATGTGAAATAAGAGAGTGAAAAAGCTGGCTTGAAACTCAGCATTAAGAAAGCTAAGATCATGGCATCCAATCCCATCACTGCATGGCAAGTAGAAGGGGAAAAGTGAAAGCAGTGATGATATTTTTGAACTCCAAAATTACTGTGGATGGTGACCATAGCCATGAAATTAAAAGATGTTTGCTCCTTGGAAGGAAAGCTATGACAAATTTAGTGTATTAAAAAGCAGAGACATCACTTTTCCAACAAATGTCTGTATAGTTAAAACTATGATTTTTCCAGTAGTCATGTACGGATGTGAGAATTGGACCATAAAGAAGGCTGAGTGCAGAAGAATTGATGCTTTCAAAGTTGCTGCTGGAGAAGACTCTTGAGAGTCCCTTGGACTGCAAAGAGATCAAACCAGTCAATCCTAAAGGAAATCAACCCTGAATATTTATTGGATGTCTGATGCTGAAGCTGAAGTTCCAATACTTTGGCCACCAGATGCGAAAAGCCCACTCATTGAAAAAGACCCTGATACTGGGAAAGATTAAAGGGAAAAAGAGAAAGGTGGAAAAGGATGAGATGGTTAGATATCATCAACTGAATGGTCATAAGTCTGAGCAAACTCGGAAGATAGAGGAGGACAGAGGAACCCAGCATGCTGCAATCCACGGGACCACAAAAAGTTGAACATGACTTAGCGGCTGAACAACAACAACAACAGAATTATGAGAGGGAAAGAGTCAGGCCTGACGGGCTAGTCAAGGGGAAGCAAGGGGAAGGCAAGTCCGGTGGTTAAGAATCCACCTTGCAATGCAAGGGAACTCTTTGATCCCTGGTGGGGAAACTAAAATCCCACATCTTGAAGCAAAGCATGTGTGCTGCAACATAAGGCATGTATGAAGCAAAGCATGAGCCTGCATGCCACAACTAGAGAGTCCATGAATGTCAACAAAAGATCTCACATAGGGCAACTACGTCCTAAAGCAGCCAAATAAATAAATATTATTCAAGAAAAAAAATTTTTTTTTAAATGTTGAATCTCCAGGTCTGGCTTGAGGGACTGGCCTGATGAAATACTTTTCTCTAAGACAAAGGATATAAGGGTAAGCAACAGTACTACAAAAATATAATGAATTGACTTTCATTTGAGGTTGATGTCTAGAATATATGCTTAGAGTCAGAAAATAATCCTAGTTTGGTATTTGTGTTCAAGATCCAGTTCAGGCATTATCACCTCTGATGATCTTCCTTGAAATCCCACATTGACTTAAATGTTGATTTTCTGTGCAGGATTGTAAAGCACAGGATAAATTTTTTATATCACCTACAACATGATGTTGCAGCTTTATGTTTATACTTATGTCTCTTCTTTTATTCATTCTTTTACTTACTCATTCAAAAAATATTTTTAATATTTAACCCACATTACAGGGGATGCTAGGAATCCCCTGTAAATAGTACAGTTGTGATCATCACCCTCCTAGAACATTCACCCTAACAGGAAAAACATATCCTCAGTAAATGCTTTTTAAGTTGGATGCAACAGATTTGAGGATCATGAGTACAAATGGTATTGAAATCCTGAATGTGGATAAAATCTTTTTAGAAAGTAAAAGATAAAAATAGTCTTATGCTGAGTGAGGAGGGGAAATCCCAATACTTAAAAGTAAATGAATTCAGGAAGAGTAAAGGAGAGTTGAAAAAAATAAAGGAAAGCTGAATCCAGTAGAAGAAAACACGTAAAGTTATTTTTTAATCCAAGGAAGTCCAGCTTCAATGAGTGAATAACTGTCAAATGTTGCAGAAATAGGTCAGTGAAGAAGATGCTTGAGTGCATGCTAAATCACTTCAGTTGTATCTGATTCTTTGCGACCCCATAGACTGTAGCCCGCCAGGGCTTGCATGGGATTTCCCAAGCAAGAATACTGGAGTGTGTTGGCATTTCCTCCTCCAGGGGATCTTCCAGACCCAGGGATCAAACCCAGCCTCTTACGTCTCCTGAGTTGTCAGGCGAGTTCTTTATCACTAACGCCACCAGGGGACAAAAGGTCTATAGAACACGGATGAGTCTTGGTGTGATGGACAGACTGATCTCCATGACTGCCGCCCCCTGGTGTTACTCTCATGAATCTGTTAGGTTATATAAAGGATAAAATTAAAGTTNCTTTATCACTAACGCCACCTGGGGACAAAAGGTCTATAGAACACGGATGAGTCTTGGTGTGATGGACAGACTGATCTCCATGACTGCCGCCCCCTGGTGTTACTCTCATGAATCTGTTAGGTTATATAAAGGATAAAATTAAAGTTACTAATAAAATGACCTTTAAAGGAGCATTATCCTGGATTATAATTGTAAGCCTAATCTAATCATATTACTCCTGAAAAGCAGAGATCTTTCTTCAGTTGGTAGCAGAAAGAGTGGCAGAGCTATTTTAAAGCAAAGGATTCCACATAAGATTGTTTCCTTGAAAATGAAAGGAATCACTTAAAAAAAAAAAAAAAAACAGGAACCTCAGTACCACAACAACAAGGAACTGAATTGTTCCAATAACCTAAATAAACTTGGAATCATCCTCAGCATTTCCAAATGGGAGGCTAGCCCTGATGACTCCTTGATTTCAACAGAGGATCCAACTAAGCCAGGCTGTGCCTGAACTTCTGAGCCATGGAATTGTGAGACAATAAACTTGTGTTATTCTAAGTCACAAAGTCTGCAATAATTTTTTAGGATAACTGCTAGGGAAGCAGCTGTCGTGGGACCTACTGTTTCTCTCCAGGATTACACCATCAGTGTCCTGGGTCTGGAATGTTCTTTCATATGGAAGGTGAGTGTTGAGCTGCTGGGTGGCCTCAGATTTCTTTTTAATAAGAAGAAAGTTTCCCATTGTTTCTAGGTACACAATGAACTTCCTTGTATTGCTTATATGTGTGTATTACAGGCTTCCCAGATGGCCATAGTGGTAAAGAGCACATCTGCCAATGCAGGAGATGTAAGAAACATGGGTTTGATCCATGAATTGGGAAGCTCCCCTGGAGGAAGACATGGCAACCCACTCCAGTATTCCTGCCTGGAGAATCCCATGGACATAGGAGCCTGGTGGGCTACAGTGCATAAGGTCGTAAAGAGTTGGACACTGCTGAAGCAATGTAGCAGGCGTGTGTGTATTCCATGGCACCTGGCCAGCACTACAAGTATATCTGTCCTCATTAATCCATAGGTAAAAAGGTCTTAGCCTACCACATATAAAAGGCACTTGAATTCCAATGAGTTTGTGTTGGCAATCAGGAGGGACCCCTCTGGCAATGGGCACACACTTAAGATGTTGATCCTGCTGCATCTCTTCTCTCTATGAGTAAAATACTATTCTAGCCCTTCTACCCTTCTTGGTAACTCCAAACCCATAGAAGATGGAGTAGGCTAAGGTCTGTGGACTCCTACTTTGAGTGGTTGCCATTATTAACATCTTCATCATTTTCCTTCCTTGAGATTAGTAGCTGGATCTTCCTGCTCTGCAATAGCAATGTGTGTGTGTGTGTTGTGGACTGTAGGCTGCCAGGCACCTCTATCCAAGGGGATTCTCCAGGCTAGGATACTGGAGTGGGTTGCCATGCCCTTCTCCAGGGGATCTTCCCAACCCAGGGACTGAACCCAGGTCTCCGGCATTGTAGGCAGATTCTTGACCAGCTGAGCCACCAGGGAAGCCCTTGATTGGTATCTACCAAAATTTGCAATAACAATAGAAAACTAATATATCCTGTGCAATGATTAATTTAATCTGTCAATTTGACTGAGCTAAGGGATGCAGGAGAAGGGGGTGACAGAAGATGAGATGGTTGGATGGCATCACCATCTCAATGGACATGAGTTTGGGTAACTCCAGGAGATAGTGAAGGACAGAGAAGCTTGGCATGCTGCATTTCATGGGGTTGCAAAGAGTTGGACACTCTTTTCTGACTTAATGACTGAACAACAACAAAAAGTGATGCCCAGGAGCTTCCCAGGTGACTCAGTGGTAAAGTATCTGCCTGCCAATGAAGGAGACAAAAGTTCGATCCCTGGGTTAGGAAGATCCCCTGGAGGAGGAAATGGCAACCCACTCCAGTGTTCTTCCCTGAAAAATCCCATGGGCAGGAAGAGACTGGTGGGCTACAGTCTATGGGGTCACAAAGAGTTAGACATGACTGAGCACACTACCCAGACAGCTAGTCAAATGTATTGGATTGGCCAAAAAGTTCATTCAGGTTTTTCTGTACATAACATCTTAATAATTTCTTGGTGTGGCTTGAGGGTGTCTCTGGAAGAAATGATCATTTGAATCAGTAGACTGAGTAAAGATCACACTCACCAATGTAGGCAGGCATTATCCAGTCCATGAGGTCCCAAATAGAGCAAAAAGGCAAAGGACGGGCAAATTCACTCTCTCTGCATGAATGAGACATCCATCTTCTACTCTCAAACCTCAGTGCTCCTGTTTCTTGAATGTCCAGAAACGGACTCAATTATATCACCAGTTTTCCAGGTTCTCCAGCTTGCAGGTGATAGGCCATGGGATGTCTCAAACTCCATAATCCTATGCATGCTTAGTCCCTTCAGCTGTATCCAACTCTTGGCAACTTCATGAACTGTAATCCACCAGGATCCCCTGTCCATATAATTTTCCAGGCAAGAATACTGGAATGGGTTGCCATTTCCTCCTCCAGGAGATCTTCCTGACCCAGGATAGAATCTACATCTCCCATGGCTCCTGCATTGGCAGGAGGATTCTTTATCACTTGAGCCACCTGGGAAACCCCATTTAAGCCAATTCTTATAATAAAACCCCTCTTATATCTTATTATATACATATATATATATAATAGAATACATCTGGAAACTGTGAGTTAATAAAGGGGTGATTCTGAAAACACTTTCATTAGTCTACTGAGGCCAAGAGAAAACCCTGATTTAGGAGAGGAGATTGTGGAGGTAAAATAGCATTTTCCCTTCATAATTCCTTTATTCATACTAATTTCTATTATGCTTTATGCAATTTTTGTGTGATGATTTATAATTTGTTGAATTTTATACTCCCCCCAAAATACATTCTAATTCAATGAGTTTAAATCCGTTTGCATATTTGATAAATATTTCCCTAATCTTTCTCTAGATAAATAATAAAAACTGAATCTAACAGAACAAATCCAAGACCAAACTTCAAGGGTCAAGATAAATTTCAAAATCTACTGCATTTGTTGTATGCTTGCTAAATATCAAAAGGTTTCAAACGAGATCTTGTCAGTCCCTTCTCAGAACTCAGTATCAGTTCAGTTCAGTCACTCAGTCATGTCTGACTCTGTCTGAATCAAGGCAAATTGGAAGTGGTCAAATAGGAGATGGCAAGAGTGAACATCAACATTTTAGGAATCAGTGAACTAAAATGGACTGGAATGGGTGAACCTAACTCAGATGCCATTATATCTACTACTGTGGGCAAGAATCCCTTAGAAAAAATGGTGTAGTCATCATAGTCAACAAAAGAGTCCAAAATGCAGTACTTGGATGCAATCTCAAAAATGACAGAATAATCTCTGTTCATTTCCAAGGCAATCCATTCAATATCACAGTAATCCAAGTCTATGCCCCAAGCAGTAATGCTGAAGAAGCTGAAGTTGAATGGTTCTATGAAGACCTACAAGACCTTCCAGAACTAACATCCAAAAGAGATGTCCTTTTCATTATAGGGGACTGGAATGCAAAAGTAGGAAGTCAAGACCTCAATACAGAAAAATGCAAAATTGAAAAGACTTAATGTTGTAGTGTGAAACAGATTTCTTTTTACTTGAATTCCTCTTCTTTCCTTTCTCATATTTAAATAAATAAGAATTATACTGGTGATTTTCACAGAAAACAGATAAAGTACTTAACTAATTTTAATCTATGTTTCAAGCTATAGATAACTCCAAAATTGTAAAAATAACTGTAACTCTGAAATATGTTTTCATATCTACTTATGTATATATGGGCATATATGTATATATATGTGTGTGTATATATATATATACACACTATACTATATATATACTATACTATACTATTGAATTAATTACTAATTAATTAATTAATTATAATTATATATATAATTATATACATACTATATATATACTATACTGTACTATAGTATATATATATATATATACACATATATAGTGCTACATATGTGTGCATATAATTATTTGGTAAAAATATAAAAGTCATGTTCCTGAAAATGTTTCTTGTTTGTATTCAGAAGATTTGATATAATGCCAGTTTAAAAGACATTTATTTATTTAATTCTTACTATGTGTGAAACTCTCTCTACTAGGCAACAAGAGGTAATATAAAAATACAGATTTTGCTCTCCAAAGCCCATATTTTATATGGAAACGCAAACAAGTTTTGTGACTATACTCACAGGATTATCAGGTGGAATTAATGTTAATTGGCTCATCATGTTTGCTAAGGTGGCCCCAGAAATAGTAGAACTAGTATGTCTAGCTGTTTTGCATGCAGAAATGGGTCATCATATTTCTGTTTTACATGATTCAACAGCTATTACAAACCGTGCTGCTATCTATGGGTTCAGTTGAATCAAACAAATACGCTATAGGCTAAATGTGGTATGTTCAACCCTGAAGTTTAAAACCTACTCAAGGGCTTGTCCTTAAGGAGTTGAGTCCCAAACGCACACTAACCAAGGAAAATTTAAGCAACCATTAAATATTTGAATGTTCTTTTTTGTGTGTTTTCTTTTTTTTTCTCATGTAATTATACTTCAACTGATAATTACACCCATATGACATATAACTTGGAAAATGTTTGTCATCTTCATATCAATTTAGTAAATAAAATTGGCTTGAAAATATATTGCAATTTTTTTATAAATTTGAATTCATTCTAGTTTACGTTTAAATGTATGTCTATTTCAATAATTTAGAAATATAAAAGATCGTTGGTATGGTGTATTCTTAGAAATGATATTATGATCTCAAAAATACTTAAAGTCTAGAATGTGGCACATTATTTACACCTACTCCATGTAATTTATGAAACATTTTTCTCATATATGTCTTTTTATGTAATTTAACCCAATTTAAAACAATTTATAAATAATTGCCAAAAACGAATATCTGGTATGTATAAACCATTAGACATTTTCATCCACACATATACCTTTAGACAAATCATATTTTATTTTATTTTAAAAGCTTTATTTGTTACAGATTATCATTATGTTTATAAGCATACTATTGTTTATGACTTAAACAATAATGCCAAATGCAAAGAATATTTTGCATTCTTAAAAAATAGTTGAAGTTATTAGTTTGTGCCACATACTTGATAAACTTGGCAGTTTAAGTTTTATGTCAAATATTTAAAATAAATAGCTGTAATTTTCATTTTTAAATAATTCACAAAAGTTTCAATAAACAACTTAATCTGAAACAGAAAGGAAGACAAAAAGCTATTTGAATGCTCTGACCTGGTAGATTGCTGAAAATAACTTTTTGACGAAACTACTTTGGCTTGACAACAAATCCCTTCTTCTTCTTAACAAAGCAGTCATTGTAGACAGTCTATAAAAGTATAATGTCATTAGTTTTCAACATACAGATATATTTTACCCTTGAAGGAAAATAGCAAAAATAATGTGTCAGAAAAATCAAACACATTGCTTTTTTTTAAACTAAAAATAATTTGAGAAACACATTTGCCTGCACTCAGGTCAGTATATCTGTTTGACTTCTTCCTTGTTTGTGCTCCCCTTTATTAAAGATCTAATGTAAGGTGAAACATAAATTTTCTAATATCAATGAGAATCATTTCTGCCATTCTTTGCAAAGTATGTAAATTTCAAGGTTATTTTTTTTTCTGCTTCATCCCTGACATTGAATAGATTAGTATTTCTCCACACAGAAAAGCACTAAAGTCAACACTAAGCTTACCAACGGTCAGCTTATATTTTTAGGTGATACCTTTCTAAGTCAGAAATAGTCTATTTTAACTAGAAATTTAGCTAGAAATCCATTTTAACTAGAAATCCATCATAATCACATACTGCTTCTCTCACATTTCTACCAAGAATAAAAATACAACCTAGCCAACTCATTTGCATTGTAATCTAATTTTGAAATTACTTTATCAGTGCAATAACACATTCAATAGAGCTTTTGTCTTATTGATGAAAAGGGAATCTACTTGGTTAGGGAGTACATAACATTTTTTAATTAAATTTGTGTTATTATTGTCCTAACACTCAAAGGGCCAGGTGATGGCAATGTTCCATGGAGGAAAATAATGCTGCTATAATAACAGCAATAGTCATGAAAATTTAATAACATTTTCACTGAGACACGATGACATAATAATAAATATCATTATTTAGGCTGCTTGGATGAAAGAATTAAAGTGATCAACAAAATATTCACTAAATAAAAGATACTTCTAGAAATTGGGGATACAGAAAGAAAGTGAAAGTGAAGTCCCTCAGTGACTCTCAGTCATGTCTGACTCTTTGCGACTCCATGGACTGTAGCCTACCAGGCTCCTCTGTCCATGGGATTTTCCAGGCAATAGTACTGGAGTGGATTGCCATTTCTTTCTCCTGATCTTCCTGACCCAGGGATCGAACCCAGGTCTCCCGCATTGTAGAAAAACGCTTTACAGTCTGAGCCACCAGGGAAGTCCTGGGGTTACAGAGATGGGCTAAATAGGACTCATTCCTACCACCTGGTTGAAGAGACAGATCTTATATGAAAGTAAAAGTGTTAGTCTCTCAGTCATGCCCAACTCTTTGCAACCCCATGGACTGCAGCTCACCAGGCTCCTCTGTCCATGGGATTTTCCAAGCAAGTATACTGGGGTGGTTTTCGATTTCCTTCTCCAGGGGATTTTTCTGACCCAGGGATTGAACCAGTGTCTCCTGCACTTCGGGCAGATTCTTTACTGACTGAGCTACCAGGGAAACACCAGATCTTATATACACGAACATAAATAACAGCAAGGTGGTCAACGATGAGATGTTTGTGAGTCATGTTATTGGGCAACTATTTGAAAAGGCCTTTTGTGGTTCAGACGGTGAAAGAATCCACCTGTAATTCAGGAGACCTGCATTCGATCCCTGGGTCAGGAAGATCCCACAGAGAAGGTAATACCAGCAGTGTTAGACTACAGTCCATGGGGTTGCAAAGAGTCAGACACTACTGAGAAACTATTACTTACTTACTTGAAAAGAAAGAGAGTGGGCAGAGATTCTAAGCAGGAAAGGCTGCAGCTATGGAAATATATATTAGGATATTGACACTTGGACTGGAAAAATGATGCAGACTATTCAAATAGGAGGTCTACATGAGCTTATGCCAGAAAGGTGGCCTCTGCCAGACTACTGAGTGTTTCAAATGTCCAACAAAGGAGAGGAGAATGTCTTGTCTAAGAACTTGAATATGCTGCTGCTACTAAGTCGCGTCAGTGATGTCTGACTCTGTGCAACCCCATAGACGGCAGCCCACCAGGCTCCCCCGTCCCTGGGATTCTCCAGGCAAGAACACTGGAGTGGGTTGCCGTTTCCTTCTCCAATGCATGAAAGTGAAAAGTAAAAGTGAAACCACTCAGTTGTGTCCAACTGTTCATGACCCCATGGACTACAGCCTACCGGGCTCCTCCGTCCATGGGATTTTCCAGGCAAGAGTACTGGAGTGGGTTGCCGGTGCCTTCTCTGATTTTAATATGACCATATGACAATTTCAGTGGGAATTTAAAGGGGCTGAAGGAGGCCAATGTCATTTTTATAGGAAGGATCTGTAGGATTCAGTGACTGAAGGAGAGGATAATGGAATAGAGGGTCAAGGATAACATCGAGGTTTTAAGTATGAGTAACAAGGAAAATTGGAGAAGGCAATGGAACCCCACTCCAGTACTCTTGCCTGGAAAATCCCACGGACGGAGGAGCCTGGTAGGGTGCAGTCCATGGGGTCGTGAAGAGTTGGACACGACAGAGCTACTTCACTTTCACTTTTCACTTTCATGCATTGGAGAAGGAAATGGCAACCCACTCCAGTGTTCTTGCCTGGAGAATCCCAGGGATGGGGGAGCCTGGTGGG
>SJYV01021415.1:0-17787 GCA_006410875.1 Neotragus pygmaeus | reverse complement strand
AGTCTTCTCCAACACCACAGTTCAAAGGCATCAATTCTTTGGTGCTCAGCTTTCTTTATAGTCCAACTCTCACATCCATACATGATTACTGGAAAAACCATAGCCTTGACTAGATGGACATTTGTTGGTAAAGTAATGTCTCTGCTTTTTAATATGCCATCTAGGTTGGTCATAACTTTCCTTCCAAGGAGGAAGCTTCTTTTAATTTCACGGCTGTAATCATCACCTGCAGTGATTTTGGAGCTTCCTCCACCCAAAAAATCTGTCACTGTTTCCACTGTTTCCCCATCTATTTGCCATGAAGTGATGAGACTGGATGCCATGATCTTAATTTTCTGAATGTTGAGCTTTAAAGGAAAATTAAAACTTTGTCAACATTTCTATTTTCTGATATATTTGAATTTATAAAGGTATTATAAGTCAGCTTCATAATTTTATTTTAATTCACACACCTTTAAGACAGCTAATTTTTCTTTTTGCCAATTATTCTTGAGTTGTTTTAAGAGTCTATGAGTCAAAGCTAACTATTACTTAATTTTTTTCCCCTCAAACCTCAGGCTTCTGGAGAGCTAGCTCTCCTAACACATGGAATTGAAACTCAATCTCAGCCATCTTCTTTTTTGCTTCTGAGCTTCTTAAACATGATGAACAAAATCGTCTTTTATGTATTTTGCATTGAGCATGTGCTTAGTTGCTCAGCTGTGTTCAGCTCTTTGAGATTCCATGGGCTGTAACCTACCAGGCTTCTCTGTCCATGGGATTTTCCAGGCAAGTATACTGGAGTGGGCTGCCATTTTTCTCCTTCAAGGGATTCTTCCCAACCCAAGGATCGAACTCGGCTCTCCTGAGACTCCTGCATTGGCAGGTGGATTCTTTACCACTCTGTCACCTGGTAAGCCCATATTTTGCATTATTGTATACTTATTTAGCTTTTTACTAAAAGATCATGCTTTAATTTTAGAGAAGAAAAGAAAGTGCTGATGGCCCTTCAAAGTCCTAGAAAATTGAAAGTATTTCTAGTGGTACGTATATATGTGTGTGTAATAGCAAGAGGTAGACATCATTCTAGTTCACGATACACCATACACAGTATAGACATATTTATAAAAGCAGAAAATTTGCCATGAGGAATGCCAGACATTCCACAGTATGTCAGTGTTACATATTTAAACACACTTTATTAATCAGATCAACAGAAGTTAATTTTAAATTGTATATTTTGATCTCTCTTAGACTATAATCAGAAGTTCCATGTGAAAAGGAAAACACAGCCAAGGTGTAAGGGCTGCAACAACTACTCTGTAACCAGCATATGGTAGCTATTCCTGACCTGTAATTGTTTAAGCACTTGTCTAAGCCCTATTTTCAATTTAAGCATTATTAATGCATAAAGATTTATGCAAGTATTTTACTGGTAGTTTCTCATATGGAAGTGTAACAGAATTAGACTTATAACAATTGCCTTCTTCAAAGACAATTCTAGCAACCATCACAAGAAAAGGAAAGCCTAAATGTTAACTGAGGAAAAAAAAAACAACAAGGGAGTACTATTAATAGCTTTATTGATTAATGTATCTACTGACATCCCCAAAATATACAATCAAGGCACTATTGGTTTAAATTAGCTACATCTTTGTTTTTAAAAGTGTTATTTACCAGAAAAGCCCTATGACCTAAAAATTTTATTCTAAATTTTTATGCCCTCAAATTCTAAAATCAACCATAAAAAAATCATGCATATTTTTCCTTTACAAATGCTCAATTAGTAGTAAGACATAAAAATAATACAGGCAAAAAAGTGTGGTACAAATAAATTATATGTCAATATTGTGAAATTTGAATCAGAAATATAGTTAGGGTGCGTGCATGTGTACATGCTAAGTTGCTTCATTCGTGTCCGACTCTTTGTGACTCTGTCCCTGAGATTCTTCAGGTAAGAATACTAAAGTAGGTTGCCATTCCCTCCTCCCAAACCAGGGATCAAACCCGAATCTCCTGCATTGGCAGGCAGGTTCTTTACCACTAGCACCATCTGAGAAGCCCAGTAAGAGTGCATTTTCACTCTTTTACCACATGAAATATTTTTGATATTTCACATATGAACCTGGCCAGCAAAAACACAGGTGAATATAGCAGAACCCATCAGAAAAATAAAATAAGAGTGCTTAGAGAATTTACCAAATTAAATGATGATTTTCTTAGATGCATGCAGAATAATCAAGGCTAATTAAAGCCACTACAAGAAAGGCTACATATTATATTTATCAACTGTTCACACAGCAGAATTTGTGGATGTTTCTTGTTTATACTTTATAAACAAGCCTGGATTTTCTACAATATCATTTCAAATTAATGAGGGTAATTTATGTGATGAAATTACACTTACTGCTCTTTGATATAAGAATGACATATTATATTAATAATTACTGCTGTTGTTCAGTCACTAAATTGTGTTCAACTCTTTGCAATTCCATGGGGCATTTAAACATCTTATAAAAATTCATTTTATATGGTAGTTAACAGTAAATACAGTATCTGTAGGTCTTCCTCACCATAAATAAATAAATAAATAAATAAATAAATAAACTTTTGAGGTATTTTTAGTGACATAGATTGAAAACAATACATATTTTAAATTAACTTTATAGTGTGGCATAGTCAAGAGTAACTCAGATCAGGTATTCTTAATTTGTATTTCTGTGTACCCTTTCAATAAAGAGTGATTAAAAATAAATTGTTAACAAAATTTTCTGTAATGTTGGCCTTTGAAATAGCATGCAATCCCTTTTTATCTCAAAGGTCATTTTTTTTTTTCTTTCATTTCCAAACTAAGGAAAGCTTTTCCTTCTTCCTCCCCACCCACAACATCTAACATGGAAGATCTGGTCTTGCCAAGGATAAAACAACTTTTTTCTAAAAAAGGGCAGCACTGTCCCCTAGTGGACATATGATATATTCAATACAAAAATAGTTTCACAAAAGGGAGAAATACCAAGTTTTAAATAAAGCAATTCCATAGCAGGAGTTTTACTGTACTGATAGGCCAGTTTTAGAATTGTGCCTCGATACCATCCACTTTTCAAGTAGAAATGGTCTGCTACTGATATCATGATTGGTAATCAAACATGGTTGGTTAGAGAAAATGAAATCAAAAGGTCAATGAAGTTGTTTCAACTTCAGTACAGATATAGAATATATGTTGCCATTGCCATTGCTGTGAGCACCAGAAATGTCGGTCACTTCATGGCCCACTGCTTGGTGATAATCGTTTAAATATGAGCTCAAATATCCAATCCCACACCCACTACTAGATCATGTATCCTTTTAATATATTCTTAGAGCATTACTCCTTTTCCTTCATAGAGCTAAAGCCTTTGGCTGTGTGGATCACAACAAACTGGAAAATTTTAGAGATGGGAATACTAGACTACTGTACCTGCTTCCTGAGAAACCTGTAGGCAGGTCAAGAAGCAACAGAACCAGACATGGAACAATGGACTGGTTCCAAATTGGGAAAGGAGTATGTTAAGGCTGTACATTATCACCCTGCTTATTTAACTTACAGGCAGAGTACATCAGGTGAAATGCCATGCTGGGTGAAGCACAATTTGGAGTCAAGATTATTGGGAGAAATAATAACTTCAGATACACAGATGACACCAAGTAACAATAACCAAACACCAAACAACAACATAGCTGAATACAGAAAGCAGCGGTGACATAAAGTATTCCAGACACGTTCTTTTTGAGCTATCATTCTTCTTGGTTCAATTGGGCTACATTCTTTGTAATGATTGGAAGTGCTTATTATGTGATTTTCCTTTTTTTCCCCACATTTGTCTCTGCCTTCACAACTCAGCAGCTTCGCTCATTCCTTACACCTGCTTCCATCAAGATACATCCCTCCCCATTCTAATTTTAAAAATAAAATCCTGTATTTAAAGTGGTGTATATTTATTAGGAATTCAATGTCATTTAAGCCAAAATTTTATAGGACTGTTTTTGTTTTTGTTAGTCTGGTCACTAAATTGCATAGGTTTTTAGTCGCCTGTTCCAACCCCATATTTTATTCCTACTTGCCCTATTATTCTTTATGTATTTTTTAATATGAGTATTTTTCAGGAATGCACATATCCTATGTAGTAGACGACAGTAAACAGAACATTGGGTCCCAAAAGATGTCCATACCCTAAACCTTAGAATTTATAAATGTTATTTTACATGGCAAAAAAGAATTAAGGTTGCAGATATAATAAAGATTACTAATCAACTGACTTTGAGATGGGGAGATTATTCTAAATTATCTGAGTGAGTCCAATCTAATTATTGAGTCTTTAAAATTACAAGAGGGATCAGGAAGAAAATAACTCAATCTGCCATTCTTGGCTTTATAGATGGAAGAAGGGGGCAATGAACCAAAAAATGTAGTTGACTTTTAGAAACTGACAAAGGCAAGAAGAAAGTTCTATTTAGGGCCTCTGAAAAGAAATGAAACCCTACCAAAGCTTGATTTTTGCTGAGAGAGACACATGTCAGATTTCTGACTTACAGAACTGAAAGATAATACATTTGCATTAACACCACATTTGCGGTAATTAGCCACAGCCGCAATAGAAAACAAATTCATAGATACATGTTCAAATTGCTGCTTTTATTGCTATTTTTAATGTGTGTACAGTGTTTTCAGTCCTGTCCAATTCTTTGCGGCCCCATAAACTGTAGCTCATCAGGCTCCTCTGTTCATGGAATTTTCCAGGCAAGAATACTGGAAAGGTTGCCATTTCCTAATCCAGGGGATCTTCCTGATCCAGGGGTTGAACCTGTGTCTCTTGTGTCTCCTGCACTTGCAGACAGTTGCTTTACCACTAGCACTACCTAGGAAGCCCCACTATTCTTAATACAATATATCTAATATTGTATACTTGAATCTCAGTAACATTACGTTACAGTTGGTCTTATTAATTTAGTAGAAAATTTTTAAATCACCTTTATAGGTTTACTTTGATCAGGGGTTACAATAACAATTAAATTTAATTTGTCGTTATTCAATACTAACACTCCTTCAGAGTAATGAGGACAACTCTAGGTGAAATAATCTTATATTTCCATTTATAAAATGCACACACACACTTGAAGATAAACCACAGCACCTCTACCAGAAAAAAATCAACAACAAGCTTATCATCTTAGTTATCATTACCAGTTCATATCCTTACATCTGTACAAGGGGCCCTACAAACTGCAGAATTTTCCACCTAAAGTTTCCTTCAGGCATCATCTAATGTGTGAAACTTCTCTCCATCAAAAACTTTTTTGTCCTTTATTCACTTTCTCTTAACTCTGATAATGAATCAGTTGCTGTTAATGATGTAATAGGAGATGATATATTTCCCTTAAATTAAATAATTCAATATTAACTAGATATTTCATGGAATAATTACTTAGCCCTTAGCTTTAGTTGATATGAATTTTAGTAGATAATATCAAGCAGGAAGGATTTTTCATCCTTCAAATCACGTGTTCAATGTTAATTGTAACGCTGGGTCCCACGCTTCTAACAAATTCACTGTTTAACTCCAGCCTATTAGCAGCGTTTATTTCTGTATCTAAAACATGATTATTAATCAGGGTACTGTTTAACTTCAGTTCAGTTCGGTCACTTAGTGGTGTCTGACTCTTTGCGACCCCATGAATCGCAGCACACCAGGCCTCCCTGTCCATCACCAACTCCCGGAGTTCACTCAGATTCACGTCCATCGAGTCAGTGATGCCATCCAGCCATTTAACTTAATTGTTGTTAAAAGAAAGTACAGATCTTACAGTTTTGGGGGGATGATTTAACTGAAAGACTTAAAGATATATTTATTTATAATCTCCGTAATTGTAGCTGTTGTACTTGTAAAATAAAAGACATAGAGGATACATACCATATGCAGTTGATGAGCTGCCTCATAAAAGACTTACTTGGTTTATCAACAGAAAGCAAAAGTGAAAGTGAAGTTGTTTAGTCGTGTCCGACTCTTTGCGACCCCATGGACTATTAAAGATACAATCAAGATGAAACTGAAAAGGAAGCAATTCTATGCTTAATATAATAAAAATTCTAAAGCATATTAAGGCTGAAAGTGGCATTGGTTTCCTTTGTTGGAGTTGTTTAGTCACTCAGTTGTGTCCCTGGATCTTTGTGACCCCCATGAATTGTAGGCCACCAGTCTTCTCTGTTCATGGGATTCACAGGCAAGAATACTGCAGTGGGTTGCCATTTCCTTCTCCAGGGGATCTTCCTGACCCAGGGTTCAAACCTGCTTCTCCTGCATTGGCAGGAGGATACTTTACCATTGAGCTACCAGGAAAGTACACTATTGCACCACTTCTATTTTGTATCAGGTAGAAAATATTCCTAATATTTCTCCAAATTTGTATTTGTGCATCTTTCATCAGCTCAGTTCAGTTGCTCAGCTGTGTCCAACTCTTTGTGACCCCATGGACTGCAGCATGCCAGGCTTCCCTGTCCATCACCATCTCCTGGAGCTTTCTCAAACTCTTCTCCATTGAGTCAGTGATGCCATCCAGACATCTCATCCTCTGTCATTCCCTTCTCCTCCCGCCTTCAATCTTTCCCAGCATCAGGGTCTTTTTCAATGAGTCAGTTCTTCGCATCAGGTGGCCAAAGTATTGGAGTTTCAGCTCCAGCATCAGTCTTTCCAATGAATATTCTGGACTGATTTTCCTTTAGGATGGACTGGTCAGATCTCCTTGAAGTTTCTTTCTTTCATAGAAAGCCATTAATACTGAACAACAACAACAAAAAGAATGTGATAATCCTTGGGGATTCTTTTTGTCAAAATAAAATCCCCTCACAAATATCTGATAAAAAGGACTTCAAAATCTTGTCACAAGGTTCAATCTGGAGGATGTGACATAGGTTGTTGAATTGGATTCAGAAATGGCCTCTAGAAAGTCTCAAGATATTATTTTCTTTATTGAAAGATATATGCCAAAGAAAGAAAACATTAATACTGAGATCATGAACAAGTGATGCTTAATGCTAGAGAATGGTTAAGACACCTATAAACATTGCTGAAAACTGTAAAGATCATTTATTTCCCTCTTGAACTTCCCTGGTGGCTCAGATGGTAGAGCGTCTGTCTACAATGCAGGAGACCTGGGTTCCATCCCTGGGTCGGGAAGATCCCCTGGAGAGGGCAATGGCAATCCACTCCAGTACTATTGCCTGGAAAATCCCATGGACAGAGGAGCCTGGTAGGCTACATTCCATGAGGTCGCAAAGTGTCAGACACGACTGAGCGACTTCACTTCACTTCACTTAGGCTAGTATTGCATACAGGCAGTACAGTGTAGGGATTAAGAGTAGAGCATCTGGTGCCCGGCTATCTAGGTTCAAATACCACCTCTAACATCTACCAGCTGGCTAATCTCTGGCTTATGATGACAATAAAAGAAATATATGAAGATTAAATAAACAAAAGTTAAAATTAATAAAGCATTTACAATAAAGTATATCACATAAAGGGGTTTCCCAGGTGGCTCAGTTGTAAAAGAATCCACCTGCCAATGCAAGAGATCTCAGGTTCCATCCCTGGATCAGGAAGATCCCTTGGAGGAGGAAACGGCAACCCACTCCAGTTATTCTTGCCTGGGATATCCCATGGACAGAGGAGCCTGGCAGGCTAGAGTCCATAGGGTCACAATGAGTCAGACATGACTAAGCAACTAAGCACACACACACATATTACATAATAAGTGTGCAATGAAATTAGTTCATCTTCACTTTCCAACTTTCTTTCCAAGGCTTGTGAAGAAATAAATAGCTTTTATATGATCAGGGATTAGCTCAATTGTGTTATCCTTATTGTCCTTTTAACAAATGACTACTTAATGTAGGAGGTGGTCTGTTCATGCTAGTTGCCTCTGGGGATTAGTTGATAAATATGATAAGATATGATATAATGTGACATAATTTATAAGAAAAAGAATATAAAATTCTAAAGAGGGAGTTCTTATTACTTGTACTCCATTGCTTCTTCAAATATATCTGCTTTGCCAATTAGATTATTCACTGAATACATTGTAGTCAATGCTTTGAGGTATGAAGGTAAAATAATTGACCATATCAATCTTGCCATTTTTGTGTGACTCTGGTTTTATAAATAAGTATTCTATCACCCAAGAATGAAAAACTCAACAAATTCAATTTCACAGCAAGAAAATATGTTTTTAACATTAGATGCCCTTTTTAAATTAAGTACATTTCGGTCTGTTTTTTAAAATACTAGCTAAAAAAGTCAGAAAGCAAAAGAGAAAAAATATATTTGATGTAAAATAGGTTTATTTATTCTTGTATAGCTAAAAACAAGTTAGGAGTACTCAGTATATATATATTTGCAATTCTCTTGATTCTCATCAGTCTAATTGCATTGTAATCATTGGCCTAGTCTATATGAGTAATTTGGGAGTAGAGGTTGGCACACAACTTGGTGAGGAGGGCAGAACAGATGCCAGTATGGATTCGTGAGATGAGCTGTGAAGTTAATTGCATTCATGTTGTTTATCAATGTTTATACCCAGAATTATTATACAGAATCCTGGCTATTTGTTATTCATAAAAGCCATTAACTCCTGCCAATCTTAAATCATAGAATACCTACTCATTCAATTTTAAAAAACCAATAGAGCAGCTAATGTTTTTTTCATCTGCTTTATAGCCATTGAATTTACATTCATTCAGTTCAGTTCAGTTCAGTCGCTCAGTTGTGTCCTACACTTTGTGACCCCATGAATCGAAGCACACAAGGCCTCCCTGTCCATCACCAACTCCCAGAGTTCACTCAAACTCATCTCCATTGAGTCAGTGATGCCATCCAGCCATCTCATCCTCTGTTGTCTGCTTCTCCTCCTGCCCCCAATCCCTCCCAGCATCAGAGTTTTTTCCAATGAGTCAATTCTTCACATAAGATGGCCAAAGTACTGGAGTTTAAGCTTTAGCATCATTCCTTCCAATGAACACCCAGGACTGATCTCCTTCAGAATGGAATGGTTGGATCTCCTTGCAGTACAAGGGACTCTCAAGAGTCTTCTCCAACACCACAGTTCAAAAGCATCAATTCTTCCAGGCTCAACTTTCTTCACAGTCCAACTCTCACATCTATATATGACCACAGGAAAAACCATAGCCTTGACTAGACGGACCTTTGCTGGCAAAGTAATGTCTCTGCTTTTCAATATGCTGTCTAGGTTGGTCATANGTTTTCAGAAGTAGAAGCACTTGACGGAGACTCCTATAGGGAGAATGATCCACTGTACAGTGAATGAGCTGTAAACTGAACTGCTCTTGGTTATTTAGCTGACACTAGATTCTTACCCTCAGGGAAGCCACTCCGATTCCTCAAGAACACTAGGTCCTCATCTTTGCTGGAAGTGTTCTCTGAGAAAGCGGTTTTACTACCATAGCAGTGTAGTGTCTGGTATGATTGTGGAAGCCTTGAGTGTCCTTGTATTTTTCTCTGAGAGACTGTACCTGATCTCTATTATATCTGGGTGAGCATTTGAAGGAATTTGAGTGGAATGTTGAAAATGTAGGTGCACTTTCCAATTCTTTAATAACTGCTCATGCATTCTTATTACCAGGACATTTAAGAATTCCTGAAAGCAAGCCAGTACCCTGCGTCATTCTCTAATCTTTTCTGTCCTTCAATTTGAAATAAGACTATTCTGCTACAAGGAAACTGAGTACTTTTAAAGTGCTTAAAAATGACCTACGCCAGGCCTTTGATGTTTTACTTTAAATATTTTATTTGTAACATTTTTTAACATTAGAACTATAGACATGAGTGTATCACATTTCTCTCAATTCACTTGCTTTGGGTCTGTTTAGCTGCCTCCCTTCTTGTATTTTTTTCACTTATCCTATGTAAGATTTCAATCTTACGCCATGTAGTTTCCCCCTATTTTTTTCTGTAGACAACCCAATTCTCTCATCTAAAAGAAACCCTCTCTCTTTCCTTCTAGATATTCTATGTGTATACTTCAATTTCCGCAAAGTAGAACCATACTACAAAGAGTATTTTGTGTGTAAGTCCAAGGAGAGTTTCACTTTGCTAAAACGAATAAGTAGGCAGGGCTGCATTCTTCTTGGAGGTTTTAGATGGAAGATTAATCCATTTTCTTGATTTGTCCAGCCACAATGGCTTTGAGTTCCTTGGCTCCTGGCCCCATCTGTTTTTAACCCGAGTGATGGCTGGTCTAGATTCTTAATTCCATTACTCTGATTCATCTGCCTCCCTCTCCTAGTTTTAGGTCTCTGACTGTAACTTCCAGCTGGGATAATGTAGGATAATCTTCCTGTTCTGTGCTCTGCTGATGAACAAACTTAATTTCACCTGCAGTCTTAATTCTCTCTTTCCATGTCTCCTAATCTGTTCATGGCTTTGGGGAGTTAGGATGTAGACCTCTTGGGGAGCCATTCTTCTACCATAGAAGGGAATGGGAAGCAGTCTCTACCTGGAAAGAACAGGTGCTCATGAAGGAGTCACTGAGGTCCAATAACTGTGCAGACACTTCCTGTGGGATACATTCCGGGCACTCCCGTTGCAGTAGAGATCAAGTTCAAAGCTTGTTTCCTACGGATACTGAAAGGACAGATCTGTGTACAGTCAGTCTATGGCTACTCTTGGAAGAAGGACATGATCCTTCTTCGATCTTCCTTTCCTTTGACCTATGAGCTTTTCCTGAGATTTCCTTATATTTCCTACCTCTTCAAATGTCTGGTTGTAATTTGAGGTGCTATTAGATCTATTACTTTCCATTCTTGTATCTGCATACAGAACATTCAGACTTAAGGACGAGTGCTGAAATTCTTCCTCTGTAGCCTGACCATCTTCTTAGCTTTGTATAACTAAGCATTCATGTTGTTCTGGTTTCTGTATGATTTTTCTGCTTACATCAGTTTGATTCTTTTGATCTTCAGGGTTCCAATTGCCCTTGTCTCCTAAATGAACATGAGTTCAGTTCAGTCACTCAGTCATGTCCGACTCTTTGAGATCCCATGAATTGCAGCACGCCAGGCCTCCCTGTCCATCACCAACTCCCAGAATTTACCCAAACTCATGTGCATCGAGTCAGTGATGCCATCCAGCCATCTCATCCTCTGTTGTCCCCTTCTCTCCTGCCCCCAATCCCTCCCAACATCAGGGTCTTTTCCAATGAGTCAACTCTTTGCATGAGGTGGCCAAAGTATTGGAATTTCAGCTTCAGCATCAGTCCTTCCAATGGACACCCAGGACTGATCTCCTTCAGAATGGACTGGTTGGATCTCCTTGCAGTCCAAGGGACTCTCAANGGGAAATAGATTTGGAAGCAGTAGAAACAGTGTCAGACTTTATTTTGGGGGGCTCCAAAATCACTGCAGATGGTCACTGCAGCCATGAAGTTAGAAGACACTTACTCCTTGGAAGAAAAGTTATGAGCAACCTAGATAGTATATTCAAAAGCAGAGACCTTTGCCGACTAAGGTCCATCTAGTCAAGGATATGGTTTTTCCAGTAGTCATGTATGAATGTGAGGGTTGGACTGTGAAGAAGGCTGAGCACCTAAGAATTGATGCTTTTGAACTGTGATGTTGGAGAAGACTCTTGAGAGTCCCTTGGACTGCAAGGAGATCCAACCAGTCCATTCTAAAGGAGATCAGCCCTGGGATTTCTTTGGAAGGAATGATGCTAAAGCTGAAACTCCAGTACTCTGGCCACCTCATGAGAAGAGTTGACTCATTGGAAAAAACTTTGATGCTGGGAGGGATTGGGGGCAGGAAAAGAAGGGGACGACAGAGGATGAGATGGCTGGATGGCATCACTGACTCGATGGATGCGAGTCTGAATGAACTCTGGCATTTGGTGATGGACAGGGAAGCCTGGCATGCTGCGATTCGTGGGGTCGCAAAGAGTTGGACACGACTGAGGGACTGAACTGAACTGAACTGAATGTTGACCTTGATCTTTCTTATCCAGCTCTCTGGTTTTCTCCATTTGTCCTTGATATATCTCTCACTTCATCTCCTCTGCCATGGTCATTACAAAATATTGACATATATACCTTTTCAGTAACAATTTTATTGATGTGTGTATTTCTTATTCTAGATTTAAGATAGCCCATGCTGAGCTATAGTAATAATGAATGTTAAAATCTTAATGTTTCTCTTTGTTGTTCAGTTGCTAAGTCATGTCCAACTCTTTGTGACCCCATGGACTATAGCCTGCCAGGTTCCTCTGTCCTCCACTAACTCCTGGAATTTGCTCAGATTCACGTCCGTCAAGTCAGTGGTGCTGTCTAACCATCTCATCCTCTGCCGCCCCCTTCTCCTTTTGCCTTCAATCTTCCCCAGCATCAGGGTCTTTCTAATGAGTTGGCTCTTATCATCAGGTAGCTAAAGTATTGGAGCTTCAGCTTCAGCATCAATGTTTTTATATAAAGGTTTATTTCTTACTTTAAAGTTGCGAAGGGGCTGGAGATACTCTATAACATCAGGGACATAGTTACATCTTATAAACTCTGCCATGTCATATAAGCTAATTCCAAGGTTGCTGTCACAAGATAAGAAAGCAGGGTGAGGAGGAACATGATGTCTGAGAGAAGGATGTTGGGATCACAGTGTAAGAGAGAGGGATTTGGGGAACACTCATCAGAGAGAGAGAGAAAGCGATGCTGCTAACATGAAGTCAGAGAGAGAGATTCTGGAGACATATTGCTAGAGGAGGAGATGCTTGCAACATTTCAGAGGGATGCCAGGAACAATGATCAGAGAGAGGGATCCTGGGAACATACTCTCAGAGAAAGCTGGAACACCAGACCCTGTTATTACCTACCCCTGGGGCCCTTATTCAGAAGTTTAAGTGTGCAAAGGGAGGATGCTGAGAGGTTTAAGGTAATAAATGGTACAGACAATAAAGGTACTAATTATCTAAGTGGTTGTGATTGTTTTAAAGTTTGTACATATTTAAAGTTCATGTTGTCTTTCTTTGGATTAAAAAAACAAACAACTCCCTGGCTTTTAATTGTTTCAGCTTAGATGCAATACAACGCACTTCTGTTCACTGGCCAGAGCTAGTTACATGGCCCCAACATAACTGAAAGGGGATCTGAAAAATGCAGAGTATCACACAGCCTGTTGGATGAGCACTGTTTCTTCCAGAGTTGATAACTATAATAATTTTATATTTCTTTTAGAAATCCATCTAATTCAACAAGTATTTCTGAGCTCTGTGACAACACAATTTTTAAAAATTAATCAGTTTATTTTAATTGGAGGCTAATTACTTTACAATATTGTGATGGATGGTTTTTGCCATACATCAACATAAATCAACCATGGGTATACATGTGTCTCTCCATCGTAAATCCCCCCATCTCCCTCCCCACCCTATCCCTCTGGGTTGTCCCAGAGCACTAACTTTGTGTGCCCTGCTTCACACATCAAACTTGCACTGGTCATCCATTTACATATGGCAGTATACATGTTTCAATGCTGTGTTTGACTTTTGTTGAATGTACAAAGTTACCTAAGACTTCTTCCCTTTCTTCAATGGATTAATTGCTGTTATTTTAACATGCAGGTAATTATTAACCACTGACAGAATCACAAGAGGATCCTTTTTTTGCCATAACAAACACTATCCTCACTGATATGAATAGGGTTTGGTTTTCTATAGCTTAAATTCCCAAACTTATCTGGGCAACATTCTGCTCAGAAGCAGAGAAATAGAGAATACTGTGGTGATAAGACCTCAAGATTTGTAGCAGTAATTAAAGTTTTAAAGTATTTATAACCACAAATGAATGTGTGCTGTGACTAAAATCCATGTTTTGCGCTTTAAAATATTCAAGTGCTATTTACCATGTGGAGACAAAGATGCTTAATAAGAGTGAATGACATATGTGGTATTTTAATTATTTAAAAATTTTCATTTTGGCAAATAATGCTTGTTGCAGAAAAGATACAAATAAAGGTTTGTGCTGTGCTTAGTCATTCAGTCGTGTCGACTCTGCAACCCCACGGACTGTAGCCCACCAGGCTCCTCTTCCTCGTGATTCTCCAGGCAAGGATACTGAAGTGGGTTGCCATGCCCTCCTCCAGGGGATCTTCCCAACCCAGGGATTGAACTCAGGTGTCCCGCATTGCAGGCAGATTCTTTACACCTGGTTTAAAGGGAAATAAAATAAAAATCTTCCTAATTCCATCCCCCAAAGGTAACCTCTGCCAACATTTTGACATAGTTGATATAATTTACTTCAGCAGATTCCTATTCCCGCCAAATGTATTTTACTGTGTGCCCTGAAAAGCATACTTTTCTATGTTATTGATTAAACCTCTATTGTTTCCAAAATAACTCCATTGTATGGATTGTTATAATATACTATCACCTATAAACTGGCACTTGCCAAGAGCATTTTCTGGGACTGAACAATATGGCCATCTGCCATCTGCCTTTGCAGAAACTGAAGCTGCCAACCTTCAACACCCCCTGAGGGGAATTCAGCAGGGGACAGTGAGGCACTCTGTGCTCCAGGGAAAGTGGTGGAACAAGTCTTTAAATAGTTAGATGTCTTCAGGAACTGATTTCATGATCCCAGTCCTCCCATTTCTTCTTATCTAGAAAAGCACTAAATCCCTTCATGGTGACATGAGCTCCTTAACTAGCCGAAAACCTTTTGTAAAATAAATATTTGATTGCACTGAACTCCTCCTTCACCAAAATCTTATATATTGACGTTCCTCCACTACCTCTTTGGAACAGAGATATAGTTCCTCAGAGCTATCTGAGGTGCTGTCTCCCAGCTGCAGTCTACATTTTGCCCCAAATAAAAGTTAACTTGCAGTTCTCACGTTGTGCATCTTTTTAGTCAACAATATTTAACCATGACTCCCAAATCCTTAGGTATTAAGGATGTTTGATGGATACTTGATTTTTGCCTGCCTATGAGGATAAGGATTTCCATCTTCATATGGTAACAACCAATACTGTTTTTCAGGGAATTTCCTTTCTCCCAATTTTTGCAGACTTGTTTTAAGAGTATAAATCAAGGTTCATGCTCATTCAATCTCCAAATTAGGGAAGTGTGTTTTCAGCTGGTATATATAAAGTACAGAGAAGATTATGTGATACTTACGAACTTGACAAAAAATATGAAATATGACATGACATAGGATTAAAGCCACTGCTCTTTCACCAATTGCAAACTGAAGATTTTGTACAAGATGTCAGGCTAAATTAATATGCTTCATGGTTTTCTTTTGGGATTCCTCTCATAGTTTACTGTGGAATAATTTAAGGAGATAGGAAGATTGAGAAAGGAAGCAGAAAAGTGAGGAAGGAAGGAAAGAAGGAAGGATTGACTGAGTGAAATTAATTAATGTCATTAATTAATTTAAGAGACATACCTTATTTTAATATGTTGCAAGGTCATATCTTATAAGGTCAGAGTATTTTCTGACTTGTTTCCATTTCTTTCTCTTGCCTATACCTGTACATTGTTGGAAATAGTCTTCACTCTTCTTACTCCAATCCATAAAATAGATTTAAGTTTCAAGAGCAGATAGCAAGTTCAGGGTACTATTTTCTTGTTATATTGTGCCTCTTGAAGCAATAGCTTCTCTTCTTATTCATTTCAAAATCTTTGTGTGAATATTTCATTTTAATGTCTTCAAATTGGTGTTTTACCCAAAATCCTAAATCTATTTTTAACTTAGAGCTACTAACTTTTATCATATCATTATATATACATTTAAATGGTGATTGTGGTATTATTTGCCAGATAATGCACTAAGAACTGGCAAACGTCAAGTGTTCCATATTAATACTTTTCTCATGAAGTTCCTTCCTATAAGTAAAGGTTCTTCTCCCTAAACTTTCTTTATTTCTCCCTATTTTTCTGCATAAAAATATTCACTCAATTACCATATTTGACCATGATCATATCATAGATAATCCATCACCTGGGTTGCACTCACTGAACTATGTTTTGGGTGCTCAGAGGAACTATGACAATGACTAGAATAACATATCATATTCTGAAGTCCAAAACCTATAAAGCCAAACTGTAATGGGAATGAAAGACACTAATATTCAAATGTTCTGCAGTTATGCTGCACTTGGGACAATAAATGAATTTAAACATCCAACAATCATTATTCCAAACCAAGTCTGCCAGTCTTCAGAGACAATAGTATTCAGTATTTTTAAACACTTCCTATAAGCAAAACTTGGTGTTCTTGGTGCTATAAGGTAAGTGCTGAAAAATATAACCTACCCTCCATTTCTCAACAAGATTACAAGATAATGAGCAAGTGAGTAAAGATAGACCATGATAAATACCATAAAGGAGATACTAATAAGTTGCCAGCAAGAGATCCAAAGGCTTCTTTGGTGGTTCAGTGGTAAAGAATCCGTTTACCAATTTGCCTGAATGCCTCTCCAACCCGTGCAGGAGACATAGTTTCAATCCCTGGCTTGGGAAGATCCCCTGGAGAAGAAAATGGTAACCCACTCCAGTATTCTTGCCTGGAAAATCCCATGGACAGAAGAGCCTGGTGGGCTACAGACCGTGGGTTTGCAAAAGAGTTGACATGACTTAGCAACTAAACAAGAACTAGAAGAGATCAAAGGAGAAAGGAGGTGTATCTGCTGAAGGCAAAGAGAGAACAGGATTCATCAACAGTATGGACCTTGAATGATACTGGTCTGATCATCTAATTTTACATGAGGGCTGGAAATCTGAATGTTTATGTGTAATAGTATTCCACAATGTTGGAAATTAATTTTTAAAAAATTCAATGTGCCCTTAAGAAATATCATTAGAAGAAGCAGAATAGGATTTGGGATTAGAATGTGGAAATCTTTGTAGCACTTAGGATTTCATCCTTAATAGAGTAGAAAATGGGATAATTGAGAGGTTGTTAGCAGAGGCATGAAATGAAATGGCTAAAACAATACTTAAGAAAGCCCAGTTGAGCAGCAGTATGTAGATGGATTAGAAGACTGAACTAAAAGGAAATAAATCAATTNATTTCATCCTTAATAGAGTAGAAAATGGGATAATTGAGAGGTTGTTAGCAGAGGCATGAAATGAAATGGCTAAAACAATACTTAAGAAAGCCCAGTTGAGCAGCAGTATGTAGATGGATTAGAAGACTGAACTAAAAGGAAATAAATCAATTAGGAGACTGTAGGCAATGAATCCATAAGAATGGGATCAGGGTAACAGAAGTGACAATGGAAAATAAAGCAGAGATGGTTGTTAGGATGTAGAAACACATGCAAAGTTGACAACATGCTGCTCATACTAACTCTTTCTTCCTCACATAATGCAGTTTCATTTGAAAATTCATTTTTTTAAAAAGCAAGTTAGTGTCTGCATATATAAATTCCTTGGCACACAGTAGGAATTAAAATGAATGTTCAAGTATTTAAAACAACGCTTATCATTGGAGTACCTAATCACTTTTTTATATATAGAATCTACCCACCGACTTCTCTTACCAATCTTATTCATTTCCCTTTTCACAACTGCTCCATCTAAAGTAACTTCGAATTACATAGTGCCAAATATTTATGCTATATCAGTGATATATTGCAGAGAAAAGAGGATTCCCACCAAACCCTTGGTGGAACAATTATTTGGTGGAACAACCTTTTGGTGAGAGTTACTTTGTCGTCATTGCCTTTGTAATGTTTATAGCTAACTTTTAGACTCGATAGAGGTAAAGAGAAATGCAGA
>SJYV01021407.1:0-11676 GCA_006410875.1 Neotragus pygmaeus | reverse complement strand
TGTTTGTTTTTTACTGTGCATCATTTTAAAACTCTTTATTGAGTTTGTTATAATATTATTTTTGTTTTATGTTTTGGTCTTCTGGCTGTGAGGCATGTGGGAGCTTAGCTCCCTGACCAGGGATTGAACCCGAATCCCCTGCATTGGAAGGCAAAGGCTTAACCACTGGGCCACTTACTTTTTAATTTTTGTTCTGTTGCCTTAGCTTTTGGTGTCAAATCCAAATATTCATTGCCAAAACCAGTATCAAAGTGCTTAACCTCTGTGTTTTCTTCAGGAGTTTTACATTTCAGGTGGTACATTAAAAATTTTTAATCCAGCCTGAGTTGACTTTTGTGAGTGGTGTAAGAAAGGGGTCAAGTTTTATTTTTTAATCCATATTACCTGAAAGAGCAAGTATTGACTTACTTATGGAGACAAATCAGCAGAGCCGCTTGGCTCCACCTTGCCTATCCTTTAGTTTCCAGTCTTTTGGTGAAACATACAACATGAAAAGCTTTATCTTGCTTTGAGACCCAGATGAATCTTTGCATATTTTACTCAATATTCATATGTTCAAAATTTATTGCTAGTAAGATGGTGAAGAGTGATATTACAATGCCATCTTGTCATTAGTTTATTTTGTAAAGATTTTTTGATGTGAATGAATTTTAAACTATTTATTGAATTTATTACAATATTCCTTCTGCTTAATGTTTTGGGTTTTTGGCTGCAAAGCCTGTGGAATCTTAGCTCTCCAAACAGGGATTGAACCCACACTCCCTGCAGTGGAAAGTGAAGTCTTAACCACTGGACCACCAAGGAAGTCCCTTGCCATTAGTCTGTTTTCAGAAAATATGTCTTGAAAAATATAAACTAAGACAATTCATATTGAAAGCATTAAAATATAAAGTAAATTGATGACCACATGAAAATACTGAAGTTCTTAAAGAAAATGTTTTTAAGTGAATATTAAAAACATGGATCATCATTTATGTCTTCAATTATGGATGAAATCTCATGAAATCTACTAAATAATGGACAAAGCTGCACACTTGAAAAAAGGTGATAATTAAAGTCTAAAAAGGGAGTAGGAAGTCTGTGTATATTGATCACAGTAATGATTGATAACAGAGGAAAGTCAGATTCTGCTCTCTAAAACTGAGGTGAGAAATTAAGAAACAGAAAACATTCAACAACTCTAGAGTTGCACCATAAAAGTTGAGTGTCAGAAAATTGATATTTTTGAATTGTGGTGCTGGAGAAGATTCTTGAGTGTTCCTTGGACAACAAGGAGATCAAACCAGTCAATCCCATTGGAAATCAACCTTGAATATTCATTGAAAGGACTGATGCTGAAGCTGAAGCTTCAGTAAGTTGACCACCTGATGTGAAGAGTTGACTCATTGGAAAAGACTATCAAGGATAGCAGCCCCTGTTCACTGCAACTAGAGAAAATCCACCTGCAGCAAAGGAGACCCAGAACAGCCAAAAATTAAAAAAAAAAATCTTTGTAAAAGAGGAAAATATTTAAAAAATTAAAAAAGAAGAAAAGATTGTTGTTAGCCTTAAGAAGAGAAAAGGAAATTGAACAAAGTTCACTTGGATACTTCAAATGCTTTTGTAGTTGTGGGATTTTAAACATTTTAGTCTATGCTAATTACTTAGCAGGGACCTTAGCCCCTGATATAAAGCACTTGCTATTTAAGATGCTCACAACTGGATGAGAAAATAAGACCTTATATCTAGAATCTCTTACCTTCCCTACCACACACAAAACAGTGTATGAGATAAATACATGCATACTCTTTCCTGTTTAGCTGTCAGTCACATTTTTTTTTGAAAGCTAATGAGAAAAGACATTATACTATTTCAAATTTTAAATGAACAGTAGTAATTAATCTCCATGAATAGGTTATTAATTCTGGACCTATTTTTCCTTTCCTTTATTCTCTAGCTAGGTAGCCCAACAGGACCCATCCCGTCCTTTATTTCCAAGTTTTTAATGCCATATGCTAAGTTGCTTCAGCTGTGCCCAACTCTTTGTGACCCCATGGGCTATAGCCTGCCAGGCTCTGCTGTCCATGGGATTCTCCAGGCGAGAATACTGGCGTGGGTTGCCATTTCCTTCTCTGGTTTTATGACACATTTNAATGCCATATGCTAAGTTGCTTCAGCTGTGCCCAACTCTTTGTGACCCCATGGGCTATAGCCTGCCAGGCTCTGCTGTCCATGGGATTCTCCAGGCGAGAATACTGGCGTGGGTTGCCATTTCCTTCTCTGGTTTTATGACACATTTAGAAATAATTAATCCCCTGATACTCAGTAACTTGATCTATTCTCTATTACTTTTATGTTTTGATANATGGGATTCTCCAGGCGAGAATACTGGCGTGGGTTGCCATTTCCTTCTCTGGTTTTATGACACATTTAGAAATAATTAATCCCCTGATACTCAGTAACTTGATCTATTCTCTATTACTTTTATGTTTTGATACATCTGTCTCAGTTGTATAATTAGCAGATAATGTCAGGAAAATAAATATTGAAAATCAATCATGATAGTCAGATCCTCGTCCTCTTTTTCTGTTGGGCCCCATTACAGACTGGGTGGCTTGGGTACTGGCACCTGCAGGAGTCCCTAGATTATGTGCCAGGATCAATTCAATGACACTTCTACTTCCTGTGTTAAGACCCCTAAGAATGTACTTATTGATTGACCAAAACAGGCAAGAGTTGATTCCTTACATTCTGGCTGCTTTAATACATTTTTGCATTTATCTTGAGAATTTATGGTTTTGAGAAAGTCTCCAAGATGTGAACAGCTTATTAGTATACTAATGTTTAGAGCTGAATGGACCTAGGCATATTTTCTTGATTAATGGAAAATTCTGCACCATGAACATGGAGTCAGCACAAGTAACCATAGCAACATCAATCCTCCAGGCTAAGACTTTGACTCAGACAGCCTGAGCATAACTGCGCTGCAGCACTTGCCCTGGGAATAAGTATGAAACGGTGAAGATCCCACATGCCACAACTGGGACCTGATGTAGCCAAATAAATGAATAAATGCTTGTGGACACAGTAGGGGAAGAAGAGAGTGGGGCAAATGGAGAAAGCATCATCAACATATATACACTGCCATGTGTAATGCAGATAGCCAGTAAGAAGTTGCTATATAACACGGAGCCCAGCCTGGTGCTCTGTGATGACCTAGAGAGGTGGTTTGGTGGGAAGGGAGAGAGGCTCAGGAAGAAGGAGACATCTGTATAATTATGGCTGATTTGCACTGTTGTACAACAGAAAATCCATACAACATTGCAAAGCAATTCCCCCTAATTGTATACCTATGGCTGATTCATGTTAATGTTTGACAGAAACCAAGACAATTCTGTAAAAAATTATCCTTCAATTAGAAAATAAATAAACAAAAGAAAAAAATAATAAATTTAAAAATTAAATTTAAAAGAGAAATGAAATAATGCCGTTTACAGCAACATGGATGGACCTAGAGATTGTCATTACCTAGAATTGTCATTACTGTTGTTGCCGTTTAGTCATTAAGTTGTGTCTGACTCTTGGGACCCCATGGACCATCAGGCTCCCCTGTTCATGGGATTCTCCAGGCAAGAATACTGGAGTGGGTTGCCACGCCCTCCTCCAGGGGAACTTCTCAACCCAGGCATTGAACCCAGGTCTCCTGCACTGGCAGGTGTTTTCTTTACCACTGAGCCAGTAGGGAAGCCCAGAGATTGTCATACTGAATGAAATAAGTCAGACAGAGAATGACAGATACTGTATGGTATCACTGGTATGTAATATAAAAAATACAACAGACAAGTTAATGTAACTAAAAAGAAGCAGACTCTCAGATATAGAGAACAAATTAGTGGTTACCAGTGGGGAGGGAGGGGCAATAGAGAGGTGGGGGGAGTAGGTGACTCAAAATATCCGGTATAATATAGACTACAGGGATGTATTTTGCCACACATAGATTATACTCAGCATTTTGTAACAACTGTAAATACTGTATAACCTTCAAAAATTGTGTAAAAAATAAAAATCACTCATTTGACTTTTNACAGGGAGGCCTGGCGTGCTGTGATTCATGGGGTCACAAAGAGTCAGACACGACTGAGCGACTGAACTGACTGACTGACTGATTGACACAAGCAAGATTCCCAGTGCAATTGTCAGCACATCTGTTTTTCCTTGACATTCACAGCTGTTAGGCATGTGATTGTCTTTTTCTTCTCTCTTTTCACCTAGCATAAAAATACTCAGGATTAACTGGTTTTTTGGATCTTCATTTTCTAATGAAGGCTCCTGTGTCACAGGAAACTTAAATAAATAGACAATATCACCAAGCAAATGCTTGACATCTGAGACATCTTAATCTCGCTGTAGTGATTTGTTTATGGCATAATCACAACTGGACAAAATAACACAGTTTATTATAAGAAGGATAGTGAGGGATGGAACAAGAAGAGGAGAGATATAAAGAACAATCCTGAGATGGTAACTTCTAATTTCAGGGAAGAATTCGTGTTCTGAAGTGACCACTACATCTTGCTTATGTATAGAAACAGAAAGAGGGAACACATTTTAGTACGTTTCATTCTGATTCACTAATGTCACTTCCCTGCTCTATTCTCCTGTCTCACAAGATCACAGTTGATTTCTTCTAGAAGCAAGGGGCATTTGCATTGGGACACACACATTACACACACATACCCATGCAAATAGCCACACATGCACACACATACTCATACATGTGTATAAAAACAGCTTAACACAATGCCAAGAGACACAATAAAGTTAAGACTGTAGTTGCCTCTGAGAAAGGAAGGGCAGGAATGCAGGAAAATAGAAATGGAATATTGTCTCTATGCAAAATGTTTTGTTACTTTAAGAAGAGAACTGTTTTGCCTCTGCATTCGCCATCTCCATTTTTAATCTTTTGATCTCCAGGGAAATTCTCATTTGATGATTGTGTCTTCTGATGATTTACCCAATTATTTTATTTCTAGGGGACTTTATTTTCTTATGCATAGGTAAAAAGGCTTTGTTTAGTTGCTAAGTCGTGACCCCATGGACTGTAGCTGGGGCTTCCCAGGTGGCGCTAGCAGTAAAGAATTCACCTGCCAGTGCAGGAGGCACGGGAGAGGCGGGTTTAAACCCTGAGTGGGAAAGATCTCCTGGAGGAGGAAATGGCAACCTGCTCCAGTATTCGTTCCTCAAGAACCCCATGGACAGAGGAACTTGGCGGGCTACAGTCCATAGGGTTTCAAAGAGTCAGACATGACTGAAGTTACTCAGCAAGCATGCACACAGACATTATATTACCATATGATCCAGGAGTTCCACTCCTGGGTATATTTTGGAGAAAAACATGGTTTATTCAGAAAGTAAATTTTAGGTAGAGAATTAAGTATCTCCTTGTCAGTAGATACTTTAAATAAGTGAATCAAATGGTCTAATCTGAAGGACAGAGATTGGGAAAAAGATAAAAGAAACCTGATGTGAATATGTGTGATTTATAAGAGACTCACTGTAGATCCATAAACACAAATAGATTGCAAATGGAAGAATGGAAAAACTTAGGTAAATCATTACCAAAAGAGAGTTAATATAGTAGTAATGTAGACTTTAAGTCAAAACTGTTAAACTAGACAAAGATAGATAGATAGGTAGACAGCCAGATAGAGATAAAATGGTTAATAATCAAGTTTATAGAACAATTAGAGACATATATACACCAAACAAGAGTGCCTCAAAATATGTGAAGCAAACTTGATAGAAGTGAAGTGAGAAATCCAAATTTCTATACTAACACAGATTTTGACGCAAAATTTCAGCAAAGGATAGTAAGTCTGGATAAACAAAAAAAAAATGACACAGAGGGCTTAAAAATCACTATAAACTAACAAAACCCAAGAAACATACAAACACTGTGCTGCGTGCTCAGTTGCTCAGTTGTGTCCGACTCTGCAAACACATGGACTATAGCCTGCCAGGTTCTTTGTCCTTGGGGATTCTCCAGGCAAGAATACTGGACTGGGATGCCATGCCCTTCTCCAGGGGCTGTTCCCAACCCAGGGATTGAACACAGTCTGCCGCATCACAGGCAGATTCTTTACTGTCTGAGACACCAGGAAAGCCCTATATAAACACTACACACAACAAAGCAGAAAGAACAATCTTCTCCAGTGCACACCGAACACTCCCTAGATAGTTTACATCTTAGGCCACAAAGCAAGTATCAATAAATTTGAAAATACTGAAATCATACATGTTATTTCTGACTACAGTGGTATGGATCTAGAAATATATAAGAGAATGTATGTGTACATGCTAAATTGCTTCACTGTGTCTGACTCTTTGTGGCCCCATGGACTATAGCCCAGCAGTCTCCTCCCTCCATGGGATTCTCCAGCCAAGAATATTGAAGTGTGTTGCCATGGTCTTCTCCAGGGGATCTTCCCGTCTCAGGGATCAAACCCTATCTCCTGCATTGAAGGCAGCTTCTTTACTGTCTGAGCCACCAGGGAAGCCCTATATAAGAGAATAGCAACTAGAAAACACACAAGTGTGTGGCAATTAAGTAACACAGTCCTGAAAAGCCAGTGGTATCTTACTGATGAGTTTTCTCAAAGCTTCCTTCATGTCCCTGTTCCTCAAACTATAGATGAAGGGGTTCATCATTTGAGGAACAACTGTATAAATCACTGAAGCCACTGCATTCTGCCTGGAAGAATTGATAAGAGCAGAACTAATGTACACCCCCAAGCCTGTGCCATAGAATAAGGACACAACTGAGAGGTGAGAAACACAGGTGGAAAAAACTTTATACTTTCCACCCACTGATGGCATTCTCAAAATTGAGGAGACAATCTGAGTATAGGAGAATATGATTCCACATATAGGAACACCACCAAATATGCTAGTTACCAAATATATCAGGATATTGTTGATGAGGGTATCAGAACATGCAAGCTTGATGACCTGAACAACTTCACAGAAGAAGAGAGGGATTTCCAAGTCTGAGCAAAACGTCAGCTGCAACACCATCAGGCTGTGGAGCAGGGCATCCACAATGCTAATCAACAAGGAGACTAGACTCAGCCAACCACAAAGGCGGAAGTTCATGATGGCCATGTACCTCAGTGGGTGACAAATGGCCACATACCGGTCATAGGCCATTATTGCAAGGAGAAAGCTTTCCAAACTAGTGAACACCAGGACAAAGCAGAGCTGGGTGAGGCAGCCTGTATAAGTGATGCTCTGATTCTGTGTTTGGATGTTTACCAACATCTTTGGGATCGTGGTTGTGCTTAAACAGATGTCAGTTAAGGACAGATTGTAGAGTAAGAAGTACATGGGCGTGTGGAGGTGGGAGTCAGAGACGACAGCCATGACGATGAGCAGGTTTCCCAGAGTGGTGACCAGGTAAATGGACAAGAACAGAATGAAGTGGAGTGGCTGCAGTTCCAGATCCCTTGTCACTTCCATAAGAAGGAATTCTGAAACTCCTGTTTTGTTTCTCGGTCCCACGTTGTGGACAAATCTGCTAAGAAAAATGGAAACTGACAACATAATCCAATGTGAGTTTTATGCACCAGCAGGAAACAAAACATTATCATGAGATGAGATGGAGATAAACAGAAGAATAAGAAACATGCTTTCTGTATTCATATTATTCTGATACTTTCTTAAAAAACCGAGGCTCATAAGCAGAATGTCACCCATTGTTAATTCCCATAAGGGCTTAATGAGTAGTCATTTTTTAATATTCCACTATTCATACTGTATTTTAGAAATAATTTTATTTCTGTTTATTTCTGGCCGTGCCAGGTCTTCCTTGCTGCGTGGGCTCTTCTCTAGTTGCAGCAGGGTCTACTAGTTGTGGTGCACAGGCTTCTCACTGTCGTGGCTTATCTTTCTGCAGAGCATGGGCTCTATGGTGTGTGGGCTCAGTAGTTGCGGCTCTAGGGCTCTGGAGCACAGGCTCAATAGTTGTGGTGCCTGGAGCTTAGTAGCTCCACAGTGTGTGGGCTCTTCCTGGATCAGGGATCAAACCCATGTCTCCTGAGTAGGCAGAAAGATTCTTTACCATTAAATCACCAGGAAAGCAACTGTATTATTTACACTACACTACTTGGCAGTTTTATAGAGACGCAGACTAAGGAGGCAACTGAACATTGTGCTTCGATCCCCAGAGACCCCAGAACCAAGCAACTGGAATAATACATAGGCGAACGTCTAAGCACACATGTCAAGAACCAGGAATGGGAAAATAAGGTGAACTTCACCAGACTTCCTGTCCCCCACTACTCACTACCACAAGATCGCAAGCAAACATCAGACAATTTTATAACAGTCATCCTATTTTAAGAGATGCAGATTTCAAATATAGCAATGTGTACATATCAATCCCAAACTGGGATTCTTCCTTCCATTCTTCCCCACTGGCAATCAGAAGTTCGTTTTCTAAGTCTGTGAGTCTATTTCTGTTTTGTAAATAACCAACAATGTCCTTTTCGTATTCTTCATGGGGTTCTCAAGGCAGGAATGCTGAAGTGGTTTGCCATACCCTGCTCCATGGCACCATGTTTTGTCAGAACTCTCCACCACAACCCATCTGAAGATATTGAGAAGAGGTGGCAAGAATACGGAAAAGAATTATGCAAAAAAAATCTTCATTTACCAAGATAACCTCAACGGCATGATCACTCACCTAGAGCCAGACATCCTTGAGTGTGAAGTCAAGTGGGCCTTAGGAAGCATCACTATGAACAAAGCTAGTGGAGGTGATGGAATTCCAGCTGAACTATTTCAAATCCTAGAAGATGATGCTGTTAAAGTGATGCACTCAGTATGCCAGCAAATTTGGAAAACTCAGCAGTGGCCACAAGAATGGAAAAGTTCAGTTTTCATTCCAATCCCAAAGAAGGGCATTGCTAAAGACTGTTTCAACTACTGCAAGAACTTCCAGATGTTGAAGCTGGATTTAGAAAAGGCAGAGGAACCAGAAACCAAACTACCAACATCTGTTGGATCATAGAAAAAGCAAGAGAATTCCAGAAAAGCATCTACTTCTGCTTCATTGACTATGCTAAAGCCTCTGACTGTGCGGAACACAACAAACTGGAAAATTCTTAAAGAGATGGGAATACCAGACCACTTTATCTGCCTCCTGTGAAACCTATAAGCAGGTCAAGAATCAGCAGTTAGAATCGGACACGGAACAATGGACTGGTTCCAAATTGGCAAAGGAGTATATCAAGGCTGTATATCATTACCCTGCTTATTTAACTTGTATGCAGAGTACTTCATGTGAAATGCCAGGCTGTATGAAGCACAGGCTGGAATCAAGATTGCCAGGAGTAATATCAATAACTTCAGATATGCAGATGACACTACCTTTATGGCAGAAAGCAAAGACAAACTAAAGAGCCTCTTGATAAATGTCAAAGAGGAGAGTGAAAAAGCTGCCTTAAAACTCCACATTAAAAAAAACTAAGATCATGGCATATGATCCCATCACTTCATGGCAAATAGATGGGGAAATAATGGAAACAGGATAGACTTTATTTTCTTGGGCTCCAAAATCACTGCAGAGGGTGACTGCAGCCATGAAATTAAAAGACATGCTCTTTGGAAGAAAAGCTATGCCAAACGTAAACAGCATATTAAAAAGCAGAGACATTACTGACAAATGTCCATCTAGTCAAAGCTATGGTTTTTCCAGTAGTCATGTATGGATGTGAGAGTTAGCCTATAAAGAAAGCTGAACACTGAAGAATTGATGCTTTTGAACTGTGGTGTTGGAGAAGACTCTTGAGAGTCCCTTGGACTGCAAGGAGATCAAAACAGTCTATCCTAAAGGAAATCAGTCCTGAATATTCATTGGAAGAACTGATGCTGAAGCTGAAACTCCAACACTTTGGCCACCTGATTTGAAGTGACTCATTGGAAATGACCCTGATGCTGGGAAAGATTGAAAGCAGGAGGAGAAGGGGACGACAGAGGATGAGATGGTTGGATGGCATCAGGGACTCAATGGACATGTATTCAAGAAAGCTCCAGGAGATGGTGAAGGACAGGAAAGCCTGGCATGCTCAGTCCATGGAGTTGCACAGAGTCAGACGTGACTGAGTGACTGAACAAGAACGAGGTCCTACCGTACAGCAAAGGGAACTCTGCTCCTGTTATGTGGCAGCCTGGATGGGAGGGGAGTTTGGGAGGGAGAATGGATACATGTATGTGTATGATTGAGTCCATTAGCTATCCACCTGAAACTATCACAACAGTGTTAATCAGCTATACCCCAAAATAAAATAAAAAGGTAAAATAAGAGTTGCAGATTTCAACTAAAAAAGAAACAGCCTTGATTATGGGAGAGTGTGAATACAATACTAGTAAGTGAGAAGTGTTTGAATACTGGTGCAAAGTATAAGGAAACATGAGATGAAGATGATGGACAGTCAGGCAGGAAGCTTCTGGATAGCTTTGTTCTAATAATCTGATGCATGTTCTCTCATCACAAATAAAGCTATAGTGAGACACCTGTCCTCATTTCCAAACCTTACTGAGAGACATTATGTTACCTGGGGGGCATCACAGTGGAATGATGGTTGACATTTCTGCTGAGTGTTCCATCTGTATTCAGGAGGGGTAGAGGAACTGAGGGAGTCACCAGGCTCCTGGGCAAGAGGGATCATCTATGGAAGGAGGCTCAGATGTGTTACTGCTTTTCAGGGAAAGGACTGTTGAATGGGACAGTCACAGGCAGATCACAATCTCTGTACTCCCTAGAGGTTCAATTTCCAAAGCTCCTCATTAGTCAAGCAATTTTATTATCACTGTGATCCCAGGACTGTGCCAATCCTTGAAGACCAAGGATACAATTCTATAATGCTATACTATACTACATATATAAAATCTTATAATGTTATTTTATTATATTTTATATATTATAATTAATTATAAAATATATGCTATATATTACGCAAATAGTATATTTTAAAGCATAGTTGTTAGTGTAAAAAACAACACAAAAATTTCAGGGTTTATCTCTCCAAGAGTCGTTAAATGTTTCCTGAACATAATCTTAACTGTGTATATTTTACACAATTGAATTGCAATGTATTCTCTGTGACAATCCTGTCTCTGATCAATTACTATATCACAACCACCTTTTCTAATTTATCAAAATGGCTTCAATATATATTAATAGTTTTCTTCGCTTTCTGTCTCTATGTGTGCTCAGTGATGTCCAACTGTCTGCAACCCCTTGGACTGTAGCCTGGCAGGCTCCTCTGTCCATGGGATTATCAAGGCAAGAATACTAGAGTGGGTTGTCATTTCCTCCTCCAGGGGATCTTCCTGACCCTGAGACTGTACCCTCATCTCCTATGTCTCCTGCATAGCATGTGGAATCTTTACTGCTGAGCTATGGAGGAAGCCCTCTAGCTGAATGATGTGCTACAATAATTAAGACCTATTAAATTGGTACAGGTATAAATATAAGACTTCTTGATGATAATATATAGCCCAGAAAAAGGCCAGAACATAAATGGACAGTTTATTCAGGGATATAAAAATGAATTTGGATCCTTACCTCCCATCAAGGCAAAACTAAATTCTAGAAAGAGTATTGTTTCAAATGGAAAAGCTAAAAATGTGAATCCC
>SJYV01021403.1:0-15848 GCA_006410875.1 Neotragus pygmaeus | reverse complement strand
AGCGTGGGGACCTCGGGGTGGGGAAGTCAGACGACTGAGTGCCCAAGAGCACGGCGCTCGTGGGCGTGGTCGCCGAAATGTCCTGTCTCGGAGCTGGAGGAAGTGTATTCATTCGTCTTGTTTTTCTTCTGCTAAGCGATGAATGAAGTCTGACCTCTGACCGTGGCTTTCCTTAGAAAAAGCCCCAGGGGATCTCACATCTAGGGGAGCAGGCAGCCCTCTGTGCTTCCCCTTTGCGTCAGCAACCGCTTGGCCTTCCCGTTTGCCCCGCTCCTGCCCACACTGTTCTAAGTACATTCCGTTGTCCTCGCTTCTGGTCCCTTGTGGAAATGTGTCTCCTGCCTGCTGCGGTGCATCGCCTGTCCTCTTGTTTTGAGTGCAGAGATGTCTCCATGGAACCACTCGCAGACTGTGCCGCGCTGGCAGCGGGAGAAGGAGCCTCTTTGCCTGGGGCTGGGTGCCAGGGCCCCGGGCTGGGGAGGTGCTGCTGCCAGGCGCCCCCTTCGGAACCAGCCAGCCCTTGCTGGCTTTGGTTCAGATTTAGCCAATGTCGGAAGCCGTGTAATCATGCCTGCTCAGCTTCTGCAGGCGAAAATCCTCCTCCTGGAATGGGGTCGTCTGTTCTCTTGAATAGCTGTATTAGGTGTGAAATGACATAGTTTGGTACCCAACTTAATACTGTCTTTTGCTGTTTAAAAAATTCACTGACTTGGATTTCATAAGTATGTACAGCAGCCATGTACCAGGTATTTACTAAATAGAAACTGAAACAAATGCAAAAATTAATTTGGCTAAGATACTAAAAATTGAAAAGTCATTACCTTTTGAGTGGGTTTGAACTCTTTACAAGAGAATGATTATAAGAAATGTCTTTTCTCATTTTTCAGTGAATCTTATTTTCTAATACTTAGATTAAAATTACATTTTTAGATAATGCCCCAGAGGCTTGTTTTCCAGTAGTTCCTTAATTAAAATTCACTGAGAACTCTGGTCTCACCATTTTCATCTTTCTTCAAGTAGCCAGGAGGGGCACCGGTTCAGGACTGGCTCCGTGTGCTGTGTCGGTCTGAGAGTCTTCTGCCCTGACTGTTGAAGCCGCGTGTGGCCTGCATGGCCCCTCGCCAGGGCTGGAGTGTGGCAGAGCCCGCCTCGCAGGCACGGCGTGAGCTGCCTCCAGTTCCTCACCTGCCAGCAAGACTTCCCCACCAGGTCCCAGCTGATGGCATGTCTCCAGGGGCTAGAGCTGCGCACAGCTGCCCGGGCTCCGCTCCCCGTGCCTGACGCCTTTAGACCCGGGGGTGGCCGGCGAGGACGCCCGGGCCTCCTCAGCTGAGGGCGAGGTCTGTGCTGTGCAGAGGTTTCTGGAGGCGATGCTCCGCCTGGTGTCTGCAGAGGCACAGTCAGGCCTCACACCCTGAATCCTCTGTGGCTCTCGCTGCCTCCTCACGGTGCCTTGTGGCCAGCTTCTAATTCACGTGTTCCTTTGGACCTGAGGTGCCGTTACTTGCAGGAACTCGACCTATTTGAAATTCAAATATAAAGTTAATATAGACAACTTTCTGTTCATCAGCCAGCTTAGAGGTGTACTGTTATGAAATGTGCCGTGAAGAAAGAAAAATACTTAATTCTGAATTGGTTTGATGCTCAGCCATTGATTGAAAGATGCATCCCAGTTTTAGACACATTGAAATGTTAAGGGAAAAAAGAGTACGTTTTTATGATAATGGAAGAATAATAGTCTTTGCCCAATTACAAGTTACATCAGTTACTTGGAAAATGCTCTAATCAGGCACCATTGTTTACCAGGGTCTTGTTGAGCTATTAAGTCACAGTTTTGTGAATGTAGCAGTATGTATGTATATAAATTATATCAAGAACTGTAACACTTACTTTTAGAAGTTGTTGTTGCATGGTGTCTGACTCTTGGCCACCCCAAGGACTCTAGCCTGCCAGGCTCCTCTGCCCATGGGATTTCCCAGGCAAGAACACCGAAGTGGGTTGCCATTTCCTATTCTACTTTCTGTGTTGTATTTAGTGTTATTTCCGGATGTTAAATACGATTAGTGGTGTAATGAGCACACTCAAGGGTGAACTTAATGTGCATCCTCAGTTGTGTTTCCTCCAAAATGCATCTTTTTTCCTTGTCACTTTTTAAACATTATTATTATTTTTTAGTTATACACAATTTAAATGATTTTTTGGTCACACCATGGGGCATGCAGGATCTTTGTTCCTCAGTCAGGGACCCAAACCCACGCCCCCTGCAGTGGAAACTTAAGTCTTCACCACTGGACACCCAGGAAGTCCTGTTCACTTTTCAGTTTATACGTAGATGAGTTCATTCTAATCCCCAAATTCCAGCAGCACCCAGGTGTCTATAGAGTAGGAGGTGCTCACTCTTGCCAGCTTGATGATCACCTGGAGGAGGAAGCCTGGTGGCCTTGGCTTGTGGCCTCTTGGATCTTTCACTGAGTTATGTGAAGACAGAGCGTGCGTGCGTGTGTGTGTGTGCATGTGCACGCTAGAGCCCCGGTGTTTCGGGCTCAGTGAGGGAACCTTCGTTCAGTCAGATCTGTGATCAGCTGACCCCAGAGTGTGAGGTTCAGCCCGAGAGTGCCTTGGTCTTTCTGAACAAATCCTTCCTGTTTCTGCCACGTGCAGCCGACAGTTTACACGCCACGTGTTTTTGGATAGAATTTCTTTGTGATGACTCGGCTGTCTCAGTCTTTGGGATTGTTGTGTTTATGGTGGAGTCTGGAAGTCTGAGATAGCTCTCTTTGATTTTTCTTCTGTTTGATATTTTCATTTAAAACTTTAGCTCTGCCTCTGTATTATGTTTTCACAGGTAGAATGAGGCAGGAATCTGCCTTCCTTGTTTTTTTAGCTACTGTGTCAGGATTCAGTTTGCAGAGAGGGAAAGTCAGAGTGATGGTTCCTTGACACCAGAGTGCCAGGACCGGGGAAGGGGCAGGCGAAAGGGCTGTGGGTGCGCCACCCCTAAACTCTCTGAGAAGGCCCCCAGGGCTTCTGTTGGGGCTTGCTGGTACCTGTAGGAGCAGGAGGTCCCTGATCTTTTAAGCGCCTGGGCCCTCCAGGTTACTGTTGCTCCGGCCGGTTTTCTGCTTCTCTGATTCATGATAGAGGAGATGGTCCTGCGACGGTCACAGCATAGAAATTTCCTTGAGAGATGTGGGAACGGGCGACGTGGGCCCCGGGAGACACGATGACTAAACTGCATGCTGATGCGAGCTTGAGTGTGGTTTTTATGCAGAGGTCTTGTCAGCTGTGAGACTCCTTAGAGGTTTTGCTGCGTGAGAAGAGAAGAGCAACCATGCTCATTTTCATTTTTGAGTAGAAAAGACAAACCTCTTCCTGGCCACAATTCTGTAAACCCCTTTGGAGAACTGAAGGTGCGTGCATGTTCACTCTGGGACGTGGTGATCGTCAGAAGGCCCTGCCGCGTGTCCTGGCGTGGTCGGCAGCGCTCGGTGTGGCAGGGTGCTGTCCTGGCCGTCACAGGTTGATTCTTAGGCTGGTGGATGATGCTTGTGGTGTCAGTCAGTCCAGTTGCTCAGTCATGTCTGACTCTTTGCGACTCTTTGGACTGCAGCACACCTGGCTTCCCTGTCCATCACCAATTCCCGGAGCTTACTTAAACTCATGTCCATATTGAATAGCAGCATCCCAGCTGTTTTATTTAGCACTGTGTACCTTTTCCTAGGATACTTGGCCATTTAGGTGACTTGTACTCATGCATTGAGTTATCCAGTTCAGGAGTCAGACACCTTCTGGGTGCTCGTTTTTGATGACGTCGTATAGGGAAGGCCAGGTTTTCAGTGACGAGGTCATCAGCAAACTATGTATTTGATCAAAACTTGATTGATCCCACACGTATTGATGGAGTGCCTGCTGCAAGCCAGCGCTGAGACAGGCTGTGAGCAGGTGCCCTGTCCTGGACGTCGCGTTCCCCTGGCCGAGCCGGACTCTTGGCTACCCCCATGCTTAGTTGGGGGGCGGGGGTGCTGCTCCTCCCGCCCGCAGGCCCTATTGGGTGGCTCTTTCTGCCCCCCAACCCTCTCCTGCCATTGGAGCTTCCTTCCTCTCAGGGTTCCTCCCAAGAGCCTGCGCCGGAGGAGGCAGCTGCAGGGCTTTCTGATCTGTCCAGATGGTTGTCAGACCTTGTCGTGTCTTTCTGCACCAATGGGGCCTCGCGTTCCAGAGCCACAGCTCTGCCTGCCTGGAGGAAGAGCCCCAGGGTGGACCGAAGCCTTCTTGTCCAGCCAGGCCTCCAGCAGAATCCCTTCTATTCCCAGAGGCAAAGCAAGCATCCTCTTCCTGACACGTGCTACAGCAGTTGTGAATTTATAGATGCGGTTTATTACGTATCTCAGACATGCATTCAGTGTGTCTCACTGGTGGAACAGGACAAGGCAAGTCAACAGCCATCTGACACCGCCGCTGGTCACACACGGCCCTGAGGGCAGGCCCCAGGAAGCTGAGGGGTGGCGATGTGTGGCTGTGTCTCTTGCGACTGTCTTTTCCACTCTGCGGTGGCGTCTGGGGGGTTGGAGTGGCCTGTCTCCTGATGCTGTCACACGTTAGATGTGTGGAGCGGGAGCCGGACTTGACCACGTCGGCTCTGCTGTTCCTCTTCCAAGTCTTCCCGCCAGTTGCCCGACTCCTCCAGGCCTGTGTCCGCAGTCAGCCAGCGCCTCTGCACCTCTGTGCTCTGCCCTTATCCACAGCGCTGAGCTGCAGGGGAGCGTGTGCTCCTGGTGCTGGGGTGGGCTGACTGCTCACCGACGGACCGCTGACCCAGGGGTGCGTGCAGCCTCCTGGCAGGTGCTGGGGGCAGGGGCTGATGTCCTCGCTAGCAGGAGGGTCCCTGGCGTGGTCACTTACCTGGCACGTCTGTTCCTGCTGATGACCGTGCTGAGCTCAGGGAATTGTGGCTCACAGCTCTCACGACATGCCATCGGAGCCGCTGGAAGGGTTGTGGGAAAAGGCTCAGGATGTTGTTGGCTCTCAGTCATTGTTGAGATGATAGTAGCTTTACTCTCTCAGTCTTGGGAATTTGATAGCTATTTTGGTAAAATTCCTGCATTTCAGTGTGGTATGACTTACTACCTTTTCTGATTGACTAAAAACTGGACTCATGGCTTAAGCAGTAGCAGGCTTGGGGTGGCGTTTCATTTGAAAAATTAGACATGGTGGGCTCCAAGTTAGGTCCCCGATGGGTGGTGGCCTCGCTGACACTGCCGACATGCTTTGAGAAGGGTGTGGAGGGCTTGTCTCCTGCCCCGCCCTGTCTGGGCTTTCAGTGGCTTCACGCTTGTAAACTGAGTGCTAGGGCTGTCTGCAGGTGAGCTGTGTGGGGAGGCGATCCTGCGGGCGAGGGAGCCACAGCTGGCTGTGACCCGGAGTCAGTGGAGGACGAGATGTCAGCCGTCTGGCCTCACCTTCATGGCTAGGCACCAGTTGGCCCCGTCAAGTCTTACCTGCTCTTAGGTAGACTGTCTTGCTCACTATTGAGCTGTTGTTGATGTTATTACTGAACGAATTTCACTTCATCTTCTTTTTCTTACTAATAATCAAACTTGGAATGGAACTAGGTAGATTTGACTTGATACATAACTTCTGGGAGTAGGTTATTTGCTCCCTTATCTTTAATCCCGTAAAGTAACTGAGGGTGACATGTCCTTCTTTCCAGCAGAACGATGACCCTACGTTGCTCCCCCAGGGGACTGGCAGAGAAGTGACTCTGGGGGCTGGGGTGTGAGGTGGCTTTTGGAGCCCGCCGGTCTCTCCTGAAACCACCGCTTTTTATTTTATGTCTTTGTTAGAAATGCTGGAGCAGGGGAGGGCTGAACTGACCCTCGCACCTTGGTCGCTGGCTCCCGAGTCGTGGCCTGGGCCCCTGTAGCTGATCTGGGGCATTGTCTCAGTGGGTCGGGCAGACCTGGCCGCTGAGACTCGGGCCTGCCAGGCTCCTAAGGTCAGGTGTCTTCTCCTGGCCTGGCCTGTCTTGGACCCCGCTGTGAGGGCGCCCCTGGGCCTGGAGCACACCCGGCTGAGGTGAGACCCCCGGGTAACTGGGGGCCCTGCCCTGCCTCCGTTGGGAGCACCCTTCATCTTCTCAGTTTCTTAACATCACATCATTAATAAGATACTCCTTTCGGATAAGACTTCAGATACCGGTTGGAAGCTTTGGTACTACGCGCTCGTGTTACTCTGGGGTGCTAAGCCATACTGCATCCCCACAGAGGGCTCATCTCACCCTGCACTCCAGAGGAAACAAGAAGGTGGATTTTAAGTGGCCAGAGACAGGCCTTAGTGTCATGCTGATCTGATAACAGACGTGTGGTTACATCTAATGGTAACTCTAGTGTGTTTCTCTTTTGTCCGCTAGACTGCACGAAGAAATAATCGACTTCTATAACTTCATGTCCCCTTGTCCTGAGGAAGCCGCCATGAGAAGGGAAGTGGTGAGGAGGATCGAGACCGTGGTCAAGGACCTCTGGCCGACGGCCGACGTGGGTATACGCGCCGTGTGCCATGCCTCTGCAGGCACCGAGTGTCCGTGGGCCTGCGCAGACCCGGCGGGTGGGGCCCCCGCTGTGGTGCTGGGAGGGCGTCGGCCTCACCTGGAGCTTGTTAGAGAGGCCCGCGCCCCTGCCGAGGGCGACCTTGGGAACCCGGGCTGGGGGTAGGGCTCTGCTCAGCTTGCCGCCCTCCACCCCCACTGGTGGTTCTGAGCTTCTGAAGTCTTCAAGTGTGAGGACCGTATGCCTTGGGGAATTCTTTTTTGGAATCTTGTGATTATTTTCCTTGTTTGTAATTTACCCTAAGATAAATTTACCCCTTCCTGCATCAGACTGCATAGCAGGGTTCCATTATGTGAACCCTGGAAGTGTTTGCTCACAAACTGCTTCCCCAGTGAGTGAACCACATGTGCTCATGGAGGCGCGCTCTGTGGGCCCTGGGCGCCTGGGGGGCAGTGGGAGACGGCCCTCTGGTGCCCTGGTGACCCGCCCCCGCCACAGCGGTTTCGCCCCTGCCCTCGGGTGCCCTGGGACAGAGCCCTGTGCTGTCCACAGCCTGGGCACCAGTGCTGCGCGGCTCTGGGTGCCGCCAGGGGCTGTTGTGTCCTCTGATTCTGAGCTTCAGAGAATTCCTTTTGGGGCATGCTTTTAACTTAAGGCTTGAGAGGATGCTCTCCGGTCAGTGGGGCCCCGGGCAGGAGCCGAGTGAGCAGTGGTGGTGGGCGCTGCCCGCTTGTCCCGGATCTGAGCCGCACGCCCTCTGTTGCAGGTGCAGATATTTGGCAGCTTTAGCACCGGTCTCTACCTTCCCACCAGGTGAGTGCCCACTTTGCACAGATGAGGGTGTGGTGGATGAAGCTGGGGCTGAGGGGCAGCATCTGTGTGTGCTGAAGGCTGAAAGCAGCTTTCTTGTGTGCAGATCTGAGGCTGGAAACGCAAACTAAAGGGAAAGGCCGCAGAGCACAGGGGCAGATTGCAGGGAGCGAACCTTTTCTTTGCCGTCATGGTCCTGATCGCTTTGCCTTTCCTCTTGCACTGACGGGGATGGGCTGCAGAGATGAGAAAGGAGGGCCTAGGGAAGATGGGTGCCGTGGAGCAAGTGTGGCAGAAACAGTCTGAGCTCTTTGGATGCTTTTGAAAAGATTCCTTTACATCTTAATGAAACTCCACGAGCATTTTTAATTGATAGGAAAACATCAAACAGGTATTTGCATTTTAAAGCCATTCCCCAGCGTTTCCTCATAAAGGGTTTTTTAATGTGCATCATTTTATTAAAAACTTGCATTCTGCTAAGCCAGTTCAGTCCTCGGAGACTGAAGAGACTGCAGCCTCAGGATTTTGGGGGTGGCATCGGCGAGGCTGGTGGGGAGCTGGATCCACCGGTGGCAGGTGTCCGGGTCCACTCAGATGGGAGGGACAGGCCTTTGCGGTCCCCTCGTGGTGCGGCGACTCGGTCAGCGTCTGCTCTCCACCTGTGTTACAAGTAGTTCACAAACTTTTCTCTCACTAAGAGGAAGAGGCTGGCGGGATGATGTGGGCCCTGGAAGCACTGTGGGCCTGCAGCTGGTGTGTTGCTGTGTAGACAGGGGAGCAGGGGTTCACACTCATTTCTCTCCCATCCAGTGACATCGACCTAGTGGTCTTTGGGAAGTGGGAGCGCCCCCCATTGCAGCTGCTGGAGCAGGCTCTGCGGAAGCACAACGTGGCCGAGCCGGGCTCCATCAAGGTCTTGGACAAGGCGACGGTGAGTGCCGCTCCTGGGGGCCCCGCCCGAGCAGGGGCCGCGTGGCCGCCCGCTGCAGCCTGTGGGATGGGCGGGCACTGGTTCTGCTTGAAGGCTGCTCCACTTCTCCTGTGAATGCGCTTGTGTTGTTTTGTAGTTAGGGTTTCTAGCTGACGATATGTTTAGAGACTGTCTGAAGTACATGTTGTACTGCAAACACTGAACTAAACTCTTCCTGCACTAAAATACACGACGGGGGCATCCTTTGTGAAGCCGTGCAAGGAGGGGGTAGTCATACCCGAAGCAGGGCACATTCAGAGGCTGCCCTCTGTGGAGAGTGGGGTCCGGTGGTCAACCCATGGCGTTTATTACACAGAAAAAGCTCACCATTTGCCAGTTTAACTTCAGAAAGGAAAACTTGCCTGGTCCTTTCCTGTTCCAAAAATGTCCACATGTGAAAAAAACATGCTTCCTCAGGCAGAAGGTGGATGACCAGCCCCTCTGGCGTGTGTGTCAGGTCTGTCCAAGCCCAGAGCTCCACACAGCCCAGGAGCCCTGTCAGTGGCCTGCTCCGGGATGCGCCTCGGTCTGGGCCCCGCCCCCTCTGTGGCTCTGTCCCTCGTGCCGGGTGGCTGGTGCAGGCATCGGTGTTTACATACAGAGCAGCCAAGGGGGCTCAGCCTGACTGTCCTGAGCAGCCCCCAGAATGTGAGTTTGGCAGTGTTACTACTAGGTCCCAGGATCGGGGGTTCATCCTATGAGTATGGGGTGTGTGTGTGTAAACTACTTTTGTGTTTAAGGAGAAAACTCTCTGTATAACTTGGGAAACATTTTGATACCTGACCATAAACTTGCCTATTAAAGGAAGTTTCCTGAATTAAATCTCTGCAGGTACCAATTATAAAACTGACAGACCAGGAAACGGAAGTTAAAGTCGACATCAGCTTTAACATGGAGACCGGGGTGCGGGCAGCGGAGTTCATCAAGAATTACATGAAGGTGCTGTCACCACAAGTTAGCACGATGCAGATATGGGGCTTGTTACGTTGGCTGACGTTTCCCTTTTAAATGTTGAAATCTTTAAACTGATGATAATCTTTAATGAGAAAGATGGTTACAGATGGATTTACCTTAGAGTGTTATTTCTTTGGAATTACATAGCTGTTTGGCAGCTTTGCCTTCCTTTCCTGATAATTTTAGACGCTTGCGCGTCATTATAGAGATCCTTCTAGTCATCACACAGTGACCATCCTGCAGCTTGTTGTGCCTGATTTGCAAGCTGAGTGCATCACAGTGGAGCATAGGTGTGCTTTCTCTGGGGTGGGGGGAGGTCTCAGTGCCTCACTATGGCAGGCATTCCTTGAGCTGAGGGACTCTGGACCCTGACCAGTGTGTGGTGCAGTTAAGCGGCGCGTCCTTCCCTGTTCAGAGAGCTGCGTTGTCTGACCCTGCCCTGCCCCCAGTTTGAGGCCTTGCTCCTCGGGAGCTGCTCACTCTGCAGTCAGGCTTGTCCGCAGAGTCCCCTCTGCCGCAGCGGAGCTGGAGCACAGCAGAGGTGGCCGGGCCCCTGCACCCCTCCGCAGATCCGGTCGCCCTGCGGCTCCTTGTTCCCACGCCCTGCTCTCCACCCTTGTTCTGCGTTTGGCAGTGTTGTGTCCTGCTGGCCTTCTGCCTCGTGAGCTGCCCACCCCACTGCTTGTCTCATGGGTGCCCCTGAGTGTGGGCGTTTTGCCTGCTGGTTCTGGGACCTTCCCTCGCCCACAGCTGCACCCACAGAGCCCTGTGCTCAGTACTTGAGAGGGGGCAGGGACTTGGAGGAAGCACCTATTCATTCCCTGCGCCCCTGGGCCTGGGGTCTCCATGCAGGCCTCCCGCCTCAGCCGCACTAAACCATCATATGAGGAGGCGCCCCCAGCAGGGCCCTAGTGAGCCCCCATGGAGTGAGGAGGCCTCTCCTCGAGCCTCCCAAGGAGCAGGACGAGGAAGTGAGTGTCCTGTCCGTGTGTGGAGTCTTCCCAGTGCGGACTCTTCAAAACCACAGGAACTGACCAGATGCTGTCTTTCTTTTGGAATTTGCAGAAATATTCATTGCTGCCTTACTTGATTTTAGTACTGAAACAGTTCCTCCTGCAGAGGGACCTGAATGAAGTTTTTACAGGCGGGATTAGCTCGTACAGCCTCATTTTAATGGCCATTAGCTTTCTGCAGGTGAGTACTCTTTGTCTCAAGAACCCTTGACCTTGAGGCTGATGTGGGGGTCATTGTTCCCTGGTGTTCTGACCAGTTGCTTCTCGGCTTCCAGGTCTTTGCTGTCCCTGCACAGCTCTGTTTTGATGTAGTAGAAATTGACTTCTAATCTTGTTGAAACTTTTGATCAGTACTTTTTTCCTTTGCACCTGTTTTTTTGTGTGTCTGTTGTAACTGTTAAAGGGCTTATCTCATTTTATCAATCAAGTATATATTGACCTAACCCTGAAGAAACATTATGTTTAGAAAAATTGAAAGACATGCCTTGAGAGACAGTGAAAACCTTTTCTTGGTTCTTGACTGTCAATTTATACTGAAAAATTTGTCTCAGAAAAAAAGTCAAGTCCCACATACGGGGAAAAAAAAAAATAGAGCTTTTTCCTGAGTGATGAGAAGTTGGTATTTTGTCTTTATCTGTTGCCCGTATTTTGTTGAGTAGCAGCTCAGGTTGTCAGGAAACCTGAGCATCAAATGCTGTGGCACGCTGATGAGCTGTCCTTAGGCCGAGTTTCTAACATGCGGTCTCTGTGTGAATCGAGGCGCGCGCGTGCCGCTTACACGTGACAGCCCCTCATCTGTGCTCCGGCTGCACAGCGCTGCTCCTCTGTTCTGTGTCTATGGTGGCGCTGAGGGTTTTGTGTCGAGACTTGGGTCATTTGTCTCGGTACCGTCGGAACTGCTGATGGTGGAGTGGCTGGGCCCAGCGCCCTGCACCCCGGGGTCTCCTCGGCGCGCCTCTCTGGAGGCCCCGTGAGGGCCCGCGGGCAGGTGGAGCTCTCTCCGCCGCGTCCTCGCTGGCACCTCCCTCACGCTGCCCTTGGAGCCCTTCTGCCTGAGGTGTCAGACCTTTTNCTGCACCCCGGGGTCTCCTCGGCGCGCCTCTCTGGAGGCCCCGTGAGGGCCCGCGGGCAGGTGGAGCTCTCTCCGCCGCGTCCTCGCTGGCACCTCCCTCACGCTGCCCTTGGAGCCCTTCTGCCTGAGGTGTCAGACCTTTTATTTTTTTAATAAGAACTAAGCGTGAGCTGTGTCCTTAATTTATTTCCTCCCGCTACCTGAACTGTCCTGGCAGCCTTGTAGTGTGACCTGCCCACTCTCATGCTGCTGGGTGCCCGGCTCAGTGACCCTGCGGAGGCCACCCGGGTCTGGGCGGGGCGGCCACTGTCAGCTCCACCCCCTTGGTGCCCGGCCCCTCCCGCCTCCGTGCTGTGCCCGCTGCATCGTCTGATCCATGCCGGGGCTCACGGAGGTCGTGGCTCACTTGCTTGCCCTGGGTAGCGCTCAGGCGGGGAGACGGGCGGGAGAAGTCCAGACAGCAGCAGGACCACGGCGCTGAGCCTGCGTGAGGGCTCCTGAGCCAGGCCTCGCCTGCAGCCTGGAGCCGAGCTTCCTCCACGGCCACTGCGCTGAGAGCGCTTTCAGCTGCCGCGCTTCTGCCGGACTTGCACTCGATGCTCCTGTTCCTGACCGTCACTGTCCAGCAGCGCGGGCGGTGCTGTTTGCTGGTCTGGTGGGATGGCCGCATGCACCCGCGGGGCTCTGCAGGACCGGCAAGCCGAATGTTTGGTTTAACTTGTTTAAATTCGCAGCTCAAGGCCGTCACAGTGGGCCGTGCACTCAGATTCCTGAGCCTTTTAGTGACTCTCGGGAGGATCAGTAGACAAGGGCTCAGCTTCAGAATAAATTCATTAGCTGCTGCAGGGACAGGTGGAGTGGAGCTGAGGCTGAGCTGTGTGCAGGGCAGCGAAGCGAGTTTGCGGTAAATGCTGGTGCAGAGCTGGTGGCTCTTCACGGAGTTAGGCCTTTCATTCTGAGCAGTGATGCTCTTCAGGCTCACACTGCCCCCTGCTGGTTGCATTTCAGAATAATGGAATTAATACTAGAATCTATAAAGTTGTCTCCACCATCTAGGTGACTCTGCATTGTACAGAATATGGTCCATTCACCTACCACTATTTGGAAATTTGGGGTTAGTCAAATGTCTGTGTAGACATGTGTGGCTTCTGAATTTCAAAGGATTGGAGTATAATTTAAAAATTCAGATGAGCAGATTTTCTTTCTCTTGAACACCCTTGGTTGACAAGCGATCCAGGCTCCGGTGGTGGTGGGTGGACGAGGGCCCATGACTGCGTCCTGGGCCTGCTGTCTGAGCTCGCCGTGCGTGCGGTGTCTACAGTGCCCAGAATCCACACAAACTGGGGTGCCTCGCTTTCACAGCTGCATCCGAGAATTGACGCCCGGAGAGCGGATGAGAACCTTGGGATGCTGCTCGTGGAATTTTTTGAACTCTATGGAAGAAATTTTAATTACTTGAAAACTGGTATTAGAATAAAAGAAGGAGGTGCCTATATCGCCAAAGAGGAGATCATGAAAGCCATGACCAGCGGGCATAGACCGTCGATGCTGTGCATTGAGGACCCCCTGTTGCCGGGTAAGGACCCTGCTCTGCGCGGCCCCCGTCTGCAGGCTCTGTCTGGCCGCCGATGCCAGCCGGGGGCATTCACAGGCGCCCAGCCACGGGCGGTCACTGGACCTCATGTAGAGTCCTGCTGCACTACCGGGGTCGGGGTTAGCACGTCAGAATTCCTTGTTAATACTTTTAAATAACTTACTGTAAAGCTGCAAGTTCGTTTACTTTCTGTAATCAGAGAAATGTAGAAAGTGTGAATTATGAAAAAAAATTGTTTTTTCTGAATAGAAATGTGTTACCTGTCTGTCATGACCATCTGTTTCCCGGAAGCTTGTCACATAGGAAAGTGAAATGTGCTGTAATCCCCTCCCCTTTTGCACTCTCTTCTCCAGTTTTCCACATGTGGATATTAACATCAAGTATTGCCTCCTTATTAATTGGTGTGTGTGCTCAGTCCTGTTTGATTCTCTGCGACCCCATGGACTGTAGCCCACCAAGCTCCACTGTTCATTGGATTCTCCAGGCAAGCATACTGGAGCAGTTGCCATTTCCTGCTCCAGTTAATTGGATGGCATCACATAATACAGACAGCTTTGCCGCTTCTGGTTTTACTTAACAGTAAACCTGAGAGTCCTGTTCTGTACGCAGAGGGAGGTTCCGAAGTAAGGCTGGCTGCCTTGCAGAGCCCCCGGTTGAGGTGCATTTCCCACACCTTTGCTGACAGTCTTTGAGATCTTTGCCCACCTGGTAAGGCCAGGCATGTCCATTTTCACTTACTGTACTTTTCTTTAAGATGGCTGAGGTGAAAACACATGGATACTTGTCAGTCCCACAGGTGTTTGTAAAGAAGGTTTATTGGGTGACACGCCGCTCTTTGTGGGTGATAAAGTCAGAGGCAGCAGGCGACAGGCCAGGTGGTGAGATGGTCCGCTCTGGGTGCAGAGCCCTTCGTGGTTTTCTGTGTGAGCTCACACGCTTTGTCCGTCTGTCCACTGCACTGTCCTCCCTGGTTTTGTAAGGTCCTCTGCAGTCAGGGAAGCCTTTCTTTGTTGACATGTTGTACTTCTGTCTCTTGCATCTGTTTTTGGTATTTTTTATTATTTGTGTGTGTGCGTGTGTGCTAAGTCACTTCAGTCGTGTCTGAACTCCTCCTGACTCTATGGACTGTAACCTGCCAGACCTCTCTGTCCATGGGGTTCTCCAGGCAAGAATACTGGAGTGGGTTGCCATGCTCTCCTCCAGGGGGTCTTCCCAACCCAAGGATCAAACCTGCATCTCTTTTATCTCTTTTATTGGCTGACAGGTTCTTTAGCATTAGCACCACCTGCTTGTCTCTTGCATTATATTTGGTATTTTTTTTTAGTGTTTAGCTCATGTATATGTTTTTCAGCACCTTCAGATTTATGGTTTTTGTTTTGTGGCTCCTGGGGTATGAAATTTATTTCTTAAAAGTCTTCTGAAAGACTCTCCTCTGTGGTCTTGTGGTCTGTGTGGCACTTCCTCAGCCGTGCCTTTCCCTCCCCCAGGATAGGCCTCCAGCCCTGGTGTGTTTGCGTTGGGTCAGCTAAGTGGCCAGCAGTTGTCTTCAGTGTTTGCTGAAATGTAATTGAAATAGGAAAACCCACACAGTTATTGAGCAGCTACATGAGTAAACCTGGAAAAGAGAAAATGTTGGTGCTTAAGGATATATTTTCTAAGAAAAATACCCCCACCTGAACTTGAGGAATGAATTACTAGTAAATTGAACTTGGAAAGTCTGCTGTTCCAACAAAGTCCGCTCCTTACCTGGACTCCCTTGATGACTTCAGTGTCGCTTCATTTTATTTGCTGTCTGCAAGTGTGAGAGGCCGCACCTCTGACAATGGCTCTCTTGTCTCAGGGAACGACGTGGGCCGGAGCTCCTACGGGGCCATGCAGGTGAAGCAGGTGTTTGACTACGCCTACATCGTCCTCAGCCACGCCGTGTCGCCGCTCGCCCGGTCCTACCCCAACAGAGACTCTGAAAGGTACCCCGTCCTGGGGGCCGCGGCCCCTGTCGTTGGCCTCCACGGAGTTTGCCGCCCTGTTTTAGGAGAACCTGAGAACACTGGGAAAGGAAGGCCGTTCAGGGGTTCAGGGCGGTCATGGTGGTTGAGAGGTGAAAGGTTTTCATTTAGAGAGCTAGGCTTTTCCCAGGGTGTTAGTTTTGGGCAGGTCATTTCTGGCTTTTAAAGCTGTAGAGTATGGTGCTTTTTTTCCGGCTGCCCTCAAGAGGTGGGTGTCCGGCCCTGAGGGACACATCCTGCCCCCAGGCCCCTCCCTGCACACCGTTCCTTCCTGCCCCTGTTTTGAGCGCTCACTTTTCTGGTGTGCACTTTTAACTGGTGAGAAGTGTTTCTTCCTGACTGTAGATTATGTGCCCTTGGAGGTGGGGCTGGGATGGAGGGAGAAGCTGAGGGGGCTCCGTGGCTTCTGTCCCCTGAGTGTCTGCGGGCAAACCTTTGGGCCTGTTTTGGGCACTCTGTCTCCCCCATGTGGTGGGAAGCGGGGCCCCTGTGTCACTGGGGCTGGCGAGTGGGCCTCCCTACCTGGCAGGGACTTCAGCGATCCCCTGTGGACAGATGGAGGTTCCAGGACGTGTGCCTCTGTGGCCCCACGTTTTCTGTACCGTGTAGTTTTGGATTCAAACAGCAGAAGTCAGTCGGAAGATTACCTTAGCGTTCCCCAGCTTTCCCTTAGCAGAGCTCGATGTTGGGATGTAAAGTGGCTATTGGATAGGACGGTCGGCTCCACGGCACGCTCTGTGCTGCGCTCACGCCCGCGTGCCCTTGCCCTTCTGCAGCACCTTAGGGAGGATCATCAAGGTGACTCAGGAGGTGATTGACTACCGGACGTGGATCAAGGAGAAGTGGGGTGGCAGGGTCCACGCGGCGCCAGACCCCGGTGAGAG
>SJYV01021399.1:0-15291 GCA_006410875.1 Neotragus pygmaeus | reverse complement strand
TTTTTTTTTTTTAATCTACTCAGTCACATGTCTTTTGACTGGAAAGTTTACTTCATTAACATGCAAAGAGATTTTTGATAGGCATCACCAACGCAATGGACATAAACTTGGGCAAACTCTAGAAAGTGGTGAGGGACATGGAAGCCTGGCATGCTGCTGTCCATGGGGTTGCAAAGAGTATCAGAAATGACTGGGTGAGTGAACAAAACTTGCCCTTATTGCCATTTTGTTACTTGCTTTCTCCTTATTTTTGTGTGTCTTTATTCCTGTGGTTTGAGATGGGGAAGGCCATGGCAACCCACTCCAGTACTCTTGCCTGGAAAATCCCACGGATGGGGGAGCCTGGTGGACTGCCATCTATGAGATCGCACAGAGTGGGACATGACTAAAGCAACTTAGCAGCAGCAGCAGCAGCCTGCGGTTTGATGCTTTTCTTTAGTGTTATGTTTATGTATTTCTCTCTCTCTGGTTCTTGTATATACATTGAAGATTTTTATTGTGATTATCACATAGTCCAGACATGTTGACCTGTAACTGTATCTCATTTTTAACTGATAATCATTTAGTCCAAACACATTCTAAGAGCTCTACATTTTAATTCCACTCCCATTTTTGTATTTTTCTGCCACATTTTGCATCTTTATATCATCCCTTACCTATTTACTGTAGTTATAATTGATTTTACAATTTTCAGCCTTTGTACTATCTTGTTTAAGTGGTTGAAGCAGTGCCTCTACTATAGACCTTCCTTTACCAGTGGAATTTTTCTCTTCCTAATATTTCTTATTTCTTGTTGCAGTCTTTCTTTTTTTTTCACTTAAAGAAGGCTTTCTAACACTTTTTGTACAGTGACATTAGTACTGATAAACTCTTTTAGTTTTTGCTTGTCTGAGCATTTCTTATTTTCCTTCATTTCTGAATGATAACCTTGCTGAGTAGAGTATCTTAAGTTATAGCATGCATGTGTGTATGCTAAGTCACTTCATTTATCTCTGACTCTTTGTGATCCCATGGACTGTAGCCTGCCAGACTCCTCTACGCATTTTTCCAGGCAAGAATATTGGAGTGTGTTGCCATGCCCTCCTCTAGAGAATTTTTCCAACCCAGGGATCAAACCTGTGTCTCTTACATCTCCTTCACTGGCAAACGAGTTCTTTACCACCTGGGAAGGCAATGGCACCCCACTCCTGTACTCTTGCCTGGAAAATCCCATGGATGGAGGAGCCTGGTAGGCTNTTTTTTTTCACTTAAAGAAGGCTTTCTAACACTTTTTGTACAGTGACATTAGTACTGATAAACTCTTTTAGTTTTTGCTTGTCTGAGCATTTCTTATTTTCCTTCATTTCTGAATGATAACCTTGCTGAGTAGAGTATCTTAAGTTATAGCATGCATGTGTGTATGCTAAGTCACTTCATTTATCTCTGACTCTTTGTGATCCCATGGACTGTAGCCTGCCAGACTCCTCTACGCATTTTTCCAGGCAAGAATATTGGAGTGTGTTGCCATGCCCTCCTCTAGAGAATTTTTCCAACCCAGGGATCAAACCTGTGTCTCTTACATCTCCTTCACTGGCAAACGAGTTCTTTACCACCTGGGAAGGCAATGGCACCCCACTCCTGTACTCTTGCCTGGAAAATCCCATGGATGGAGGAGCCTGGTAGGCTGCAGTCCATGGGGTCACTAGGAGTCAGACATGACTGAACGACTTCACTTTCACTTTTCAGTTTCATGCATTAGAGAGGGAAATGGCAACCCACTCCAGTATTCTTGCCTGGAGAATCCCAGGGACAGGGGAGCCTGGGGGGCTGCTGTCTGTGGGGTCACACAGAGTCGGACATAACTGAAGCAACTTAGCAGCAGCAGCAAGGTTTTTTTGGTTGTTGTTGTTGTTGTTCCTTTTAGCATTTTAAATATGTTATGCCATTCCCTTTTGACCTTAAACGTTTCTACTAAAAACTCAGCTGATAGCCTTGTGGGAGTTCCTTTGTATGCTAATCAGTTTTTCTCATACTGCTTTTAGAATGCTCTGCCTTTCATATTTTCCGTTTTAATTATACTGTGCCTTGGTGCATGTCTCTTTGGGTTCATCTTTTTTGAGATCTCTGTTCTTCATATAACTGGATATCTGTTTTCTTCAGGTTCATGAAGTTATCAAATATAATTTCATGCCTTCTGAGACCCTTATAATGTGAACATTAGTAGACCTGATGCTGTCTCAGAGGTCACATAAACATTTTTCTTATTTTTAATTTTTTTTTCTATTTGCTATTCTGGTTGCCTGGTTTTCATTATTCTTTCTTCCTGATGGCTTATGTGTTCTTTTGTATACCTTAATATGCTGTTAGTTCCTTCTTTTGTAATTTTTTTTTAAAAATTCAATTACTGAGCTCTGACATGTTTTTAAATTTTTTATATTTTTGAAATTCTCACTATATTCATTTATTCCTTTCTCCAGTTCAATTGACATTCTTATTACTATTGATTTGGATTCTTTATCAGGTAAATTATTTAGCTCTGTTTTATCAGTTTTTTTTTTTCTTGCCTTTTCATTTAAATCACATTCATCTGTTGTTTACATTTCTCTGTTTCTATGAAATTGGGTGAAACAGTTACCTATTCTGGTCTTGAAAATGTTACCTATTCAAGGCTTCCCTGATAGCTCAGTTGGAAAAGAATCCACATGCAATGCAGGAGACGCCGGTTCCATTCCTGGGTTGGGAAGATCTGCTGGAGAAGGGAAAGGCTACCCACGTCAGTATCCTGGCCTGGAGAATTCCAAGGATGGTATAGTCCATGGAGTTGCAAAGAGTCGGACACAAGTGAGTGACTTTCACAGTTCTGGTCTTAAAGGCATCTTCTTGTGTGCAAGCATCCCTATACAGTCTGCATGAACGGCTTTGGTGAGAGAGCTGAAGCCAAAGCCGGCACCAGCAGTATCTTCCCTCAGGACATGCTGGTGGCCACCATCTCGGTGGGAGGTAGAACTGGAGTCAGAGAGGGTGCAGCCATAGCTGGATGCAATCCAGTGCTTCTCCTGTGCTCAGTCGGTATTATCTTTATGTTGGCCCAAATTCTGAAGCAGGAGCTCTAAGGATGTTGGGTTTCTCCTAAGTGTAATGGCCATCTCTGCTTTGATTTGTGATGTTACCAGTGCCAGACTGCTAGGGGCTGCACTTCTGTGCTCCTTTCACTTTCTCCTTCTTGTGCATACAGTGGTTAAAGGCTGAGTCAGATCCAGAGAGACTGGGGCAGCATTGCTGAGCTGGCCCCAGCCCCGTTCAGTAAGTGTGCATGGAGACTTAAACCCAAAATGACCGTCTCCACCTTGGAGCCCCCTTAGCTCCCTCCAGAGTGTGTACACAGACACACCAGCTAGCAACGGCTGCCTCAGCCGTGGTCAGAGGCAGGGAAGGAGTCCCAGCTGACTCCATTCCATCTAAGTGTGTGCAATCTCCTTGAAAACACCCTTTCTTCTAGTTCGGAACAGAACAAGAGGGTGCGGAGTAGGAGTCTAATGTGGACTGGGTGGGGCTTCCCAGGTGGCACTAGTGGTAAAGAACCCACCTGCCAGTGCAGATAGCAAGAGCCACGGGCTCCATCCCTGGGTCAGGAAGATCCCCTGGAGGACGGCATGGCAACCCACTCCAGTGTTCTTGCCTGGAGAATCCCTTGGGCAGAGGAGCCTGGCAGGTAATGGTCCATGGGATCGCAAAGAATCAGACATGACTGAAGTGACTTAGCATGTACACAAGCACGTACATATGTGGGCTGGGTGGCATACTGGGTTTGTCCTGGAAATTAGCAGAGCCCCAGAGAGTTTTCAGCCTGCAGTGACTAAGAGTAAATAGGTCTGGGCATGCATTCTTGAAGAGTAGAGATTCAGTTTCTTATAGCTCTCCAGTAGACCTCACTGGTTTTGAAGCCAGTAAGGGGGCTCATCTTACCTCTGTCAGACCCAGGTCTAAGGTGTCCAATATGTGACTGAAACCTCTCACTCCCAAGCCTTTCCTGTTCTGTGTCCTTTCCTCTTCTGTGTCCCCCAGGAGAGGTATGGTCCTAATCAAACTGATGTTTGTCACTTCCCACCAGACTGCATGCGAAGGATTATTTTTATTCTTGTTGCAGTAAAGCTATTCTGCTAGGAGAAGGCAATGGCACCCCACTCCAGTACTCTTTCCTGGACAATCCAATGGACAGAGGTGACTGGTAGGCTGCAATCCAGGGGGTCACTAGGAGTCAGGCACGACTGAACGACTTCACTTTCACTTTTCAGTTTCATGCATTGGAGAAGGAAATGGCAACCCATTCCAGTATTCTTGCCTGGAGAATTCCAGGTTTGGTGGAGCCTGGTGGGCTGCCGTCTATGGGGTCGCACAGAACCAGACATGACTGAAGTGACTTAGCAACAGCAGCAGCAGTCCCCAGAACAGTTTCAGTAGGAGTCACTCTTAGTTGTACTATTGACATTTTCAGGAGAGGATGTGAGCCCAGCAACCTCTTTACTAGGCCATCTTAATCTCTGAACCTAATTTACCTAACCTAACCTTACTTCATCTCTGAACTTATCCACCTTAGGTGTAAGGTGGATACTTACACCTAACAACATATCATGGATAATTAAATTAATTCATAGTATACATATCTTGCAATATATATGTTTACATATATCATGTTATATATGCACATATATAACACATGTTTTAACATGTAATCCATAATTCAAATGCTTTCTATGACTTTGGTGAGCAAAAATGAAGACAGCACCTGCATGGTATCCAGAACACATTTTAAAAAGAAGCAATTCACAATTCAATTCTCTCCAAAACAAAATGTCAACTTTTTGACTGGTCTGGTAGCATAAATCAGAAAGAACTCATATACTCTTTTAAGCTATAATGGAAATCCATCGAGTGTAACTGATGAGTGGCTGACTGAGCATATATATCTATAAAAGCAATTTAAGTGTTGAAACAGATTTCTTGGAATCCCTTAGAGACAGAATTATTTTCTGTATATTTTGAAAATTACCTTTGAAACAAATGATGGAACAGAAAACAGCAACAAAATACTGCAGATATGTTTCCTCCATGCGACTATTTGAACAGTGTTTCTGAAATGCATACACTTGTATTTTATCCTTTTCATTTCTTTGATCTTCATAGTTTCACAGTATGAAAATGAATAGGCATATCTGTTTATCTCTCTCTGGTTATTTATAAGCTCTGTATTCATATTGTATAACACATATGGGCAAACATAAACATGTTTCTTTAGAAAAGAAACATACTAAATATCTTTACAACTCAGCCTACACACGGACACGTGTATGCAACAGGGGGTAAGGTATCACATTTGGGAAGGAATATAAATATATTAGGTCAACATGTGCCCAGATGGAATAGTATCACCCAAGTTATTGAATATAAGGACCCATAACCATTGTTACCATGCATACTGTAGATAATAAATACGAGAATGTACATGCTTTCATATTTTTTCCTTCAGTGTTCTTAGTTATCATGCAATTGACATGTACATATTGCTATTTGATTTTAACTAAGCAGCACATTTAAAATTTTACATATAGATAGAGTGTAGTCAGCAAAGTTTTATATACTTACTCTCTGCCTTTTAACAGTGTAGTATCTAGAGTTTATATCTTACATATATCTTCTTTACTACCAGAATTAAATTTCAGCTTAGCTGTGAGCATGTTCCCTGTGTTCCAGATTTTGTCTTGTTACGTACTTTCACAATTTTGAAGTTGATTCATGGATAGAAAATTAGACAATGCTATTAATACATTCAAATATGAATTTTTAAAATGATTTTAATAGGCAAAATTAGTGGATGTGGACTAACTATATCAATTCTTAGGACTGATGGCAAGTGAACATTTATCTTTTTAGTTATGGGATATCATTAACATAAAGTTAATGTATCATAAGACCTGACTTGACTTGTTCTTCATTCAGTAGCTCATTGATAGCCTAATATTAGTGTATTACCATTGTCATTGTAGAGTACCTATGTATGGTATATCAAGGTTAAATATTAAACTTGAGAAATAGCCATGGGCTCTTAGAGCTATTAGACTAACATTTGTTTGAAACAGTGATTTTAAACAAGTTTTAGAGAAAAGTAAAATTAGTGTTGGTTAGAAATCCTATAGAAAGTATCTTTAGAATAATCATCTATTTAGTTAGATATAATCAAGTGATATTTATTGATAATTTAATTAAATGATGAGGCTAAAAATATTTTATTGCAATTATAAGACATTAACAAGAGAAAATTAATAATATAAAAATTGATTGGTATATTATCTGAGACTATGCAGTAACAATACAAAAATCTTATTCTTTCTAGAAAAAAATAAAAAATATCTATAAGGATGCATAAGCATAAACATGTAAAATAAAAAATGCTTAGTAAAGACCAAATAAAAAATAGATTCATTTCAATTGCAATGCAAGTGAAAGTGAAACAATCAACTTTCTCATTCTATGCATTTTATTTGAAAAAACACAGCTGAAGAATAAATTGCTTCCTGTGCTAACTACATATTAAAAATGCTTATCTTTCATGATCCACTATGATGCAAAGCTATGATATCTATTATGTGTTTCTTAGAGAACTTTATGTTTTATAATTAAAATTAATCTTATCCCTATTGATTTATCACTCTAGGTTCTCAGAAGTGTTGAGACCAAACTCTGCCATTCTGCTCCTGATATTGTATTGCTAACCTGAAAATTGTACCATGAATACTTTTGTCCTAGTCATAATTAAGTGTTGATTGAGGCAAGACAAGGAGTTGGAAAGTCTATAGCACATCACTGGTTGTGTTTGCTGAGTTCACATAAATCTAGTTTCTTTTTCTAATCTATAAGTTAATATATTGATTGCACAACTGAGAAGAACACATTTTCACATATTTAAAAACCTTTATTACATGTTTTGAAAAGCGGCTATTCATTACATTTTTCAAGTTGTCTATCATTTTTTTTNGCTAATCTATAAGTTAATATATTGATTGCACAACTGAGAAGAACACATTTTCACATATTTAAAAACCTTTATTACATGTTTTGAAAAGCGGCTATTCATTACATTTTTCAAGTTGTCTATCATTTTTTTTTTATATTTCTCTCCAATCTTTTAAGATTACTTTGAGCCTTTCATCTATCGAAGTGAAAATGAAAGTGAAAGTCACTCAGTCCTGTCAGACTTTTTGTGACCTCATGGACTGTACAGTCCATGGAATTCTCTAGGCCAGAATACTGGAGTGGATAGACTTTCCCTTCTCCAGAGGATCTTCCCAACCCAGGGATTGAATACAGGTCTCCCGTACTGCATGCAGATTCTTTACCAGCTGAATCACAGGGAAGCCTTTCATCTATTAGATATTTCAAATGTTTCCATCCAGTTTGCTAGTTATGTTTCTCTTTTTAAACAATTTCTACATTGCTTTGTTGTGCAATATAGAAATACATTTTGAAGTCAAATTTATCAATCATTTCTCTCTATTGCATCTGAATTTTGATTCCTTAAAATGTCTTTCCTTACACTCAGATTAAAAAGAATTTCTCCTGTTTTCTCTATTATTTGAAAGATGTCTTTACTTATTTGATCCAGTTGGAGGTTAATTTTGGAGTATTATTTGAAGATTAATCCTCATTCTATCTTTTTCAAAATAGTTAACCAGTTGCCATGACAAATTTTATTTAGAAAAAAAAAAGAAAAATTGCCTCAGAATCCTGAGATACCACATTTACCATATAGTATTACAATTTTATATGTATTTAGGCCTTTTTTGGTCTACCTATTCACTTGCTATAATTCCACTATTTTGACTACAGAGTTTTCATAGTAAACTAAGTCTTTCTTACAACTCAATTATAGAAATTAACAGTTGTAGACCTTCTAATTGTAGACCTCAACATTTCAGCAATAATTTTGTACTACTGCATGTGGAAGTTTTGGAGATATAGGCAATCTTTATTGAACTTGGAAATCCAGGATATTCAAATTTTTGTTTTCTTTCTTGATATTTTTCATTCTCATCATGGAGAAAGAAAAAAGTTTTCAAAAAAGCTACATTTGAATTATAAGAGTATGTTCAGAGCTTTGGAGAGATGAAACAGAACTGCTAAAGAAATATATCTGTGCCTGTGGGCTCTGTAGTATCTGACTCTTTGTAACCCCCATGGACTTTCATTCAGCCCATGGAATTTTCCAGGCAAGAATGCTGGACTGGTTTGCCATTTTTTCCTCCAGGGATCTTCCTTACCCAGGGAATGAAACCTTGTCTTCTGCATTATATATGGATTATTTACCTTTAAATCATCTGGGAAAAAAGGCACTAACAAAGGAAATAAATCACCTGAAAGTCAAAATGTGGAAGAAAGAAAATTGACAAGGATCAGGGGATACTCTTCAAGAGTATAATTACAAATTTGAATTGAATAACACTATTAAAATTTGTTTTCAATGTCCTAGTGTTTACCATAAATAAATAACAGCATATGTCCAAAAGTAAAGGCTTGCCTTTTGATGTTTATTATATCTTTGTTCATTTAATAGACAATGTAGGACACACCCAGGTATCCTTCATTTTGAGACTAAATAAACAATGTTATATTCTTTTGTTGGAAGAAAAAAAAAATCAACAAGCAAAACTAACTCATGATAGGAAAAAAAAATCAGACAGTGGTTGTCTCTGTTTATTAAGGGTAGAAACTGTCTGAGAAGGAGCAGAAGGGAAGTTTCTGTATTTATATTGTGGTAGAATCCAGCAATTTTGTATTCAGATATGCATGTATTTGTATATATTGTGTATTTGCCAAAAGTTGGCAAATATACAAATACATTTGTGAATCTCATTGATGGTAAAATATTAATTGAAAAGCAATATGTAAACATATATTGAATTCTAGCTAACAACATGTATGCTGAACTTTTTAAGGAGAAATGCAGGATTTTACCAGCATTTATAATGTGTTTTGAAATGCATCAAAACATTACATGGAAAAAATGATCAAAAATGAGTAGGTTATAAAGAGTGATAAAACTCTCTTTGTGTAAATACATTTAGGAAAGAATTATAATCCTATCTCTTCCCTCTATGTCGTTTCAAGTCCTTTTTATCTCTGGCTGTAGTACTTTATCCACATGGGAAATATGGGTATAGGTGTCATGTTACTATTAAGAAACTGATATGGAAAATAAATATGATACATACAGGCATATGCAACATATATCTGAGTAACATAATTTCAGAGTATAAATTTAACTCTAAAAATAGAAATAGAAATGACTTCCATTGAAAAGCTTACACATTTGGGGAAAAATAAATCATGCCACCTGAGGTCCCTGGTAAATTCCAAAGAAATTTATGTGAAATTGGTATTCACTGATGTAACTGAAGTAATCACAGTTTTTCTCATAAGTCCCTATTGTAACATTCACATAATAATCCTTAAAATGACACAAATCTTGCAAAGGATATTGATTTATAATTTTGGTTTACTTAAAGGGATTCTCCAGAGAGTTTTAACACAAATATTTCCTAAAAAAATTTTAGTTCTTATTCTCTATATATCCCCATTGACTTGCAGTCTCTGAGTCTGTTCAAATCCTCCTTTCACATTCTCCTCATTAACAAATATCTTCACACTTTTTCAATTTTTAGTTAGGCTACATCTGCAATCATGAGAAATGCTGGGCTGGATGAAGCACAAGCTGGAATCAAGATTGCCAGGAGAAATATCCATAACCTCAGATATGCAGATGACATCATCTTTATGGCAGAAACTGAAGAAGAACTAAAAAGCCTCTTGATGAAAGTGAAGTGGAGAGTGAAAAAGTTGGCTTAAAGCTCAACATTCAGAAAACTAAGATCATGGCATGCGGTCCCACCACTTCATGGCAAATTTGATGGGGAAACAGTGGAAACAGTGGCTGACTTTAATTTGGGGGCTCCAAAATCACTGCAGATGATGATTGCAGCCATGAAATTAAAAGACGCTTACTCCTTGGAAGGAAAGTTATGACTAACCTAGACAGCATATTAAAAAGCAGAGATATTACTTTTCCAATAAAGGTCTGTTTAGTCAAGGCTATGTTTTTTCCAGTAGTCATGTATGGATGTGAGAGTTGGACTATAAAGAAAGCTAAGTGCTGAAGAATTAATGCTTTCGAACTGTGGTTTTGGAGGACTCTTGACTGTCCCTTGAACTTCAAGGAGATCAAACCATTCCATTCTAAAGGAAATCAGTCCTGAATATGCATTGAATGGGCTGATGCTGAAGCTCCAATACTTTGGCCCTCTGACTCATTTGAAAAGACCCTGATGCTGGGAAAGATTGAAGGCGGGAGGAAAAGGGGATGACAGAGAATGAAAAGGCTGGATGGCCTCACCGACTGAATGAACATGAGTTTGAGTGCTTAACTGGTAGCTCAGAGGTTAAAGCGTCTGCCTGCAATACAGGAGACCTGGGTTCGATCCCTGGGTTGGGAAGATCCCCTGGAGAAGGAAATGACAACCCATTCCAGTATTCTTGCCTGGAGATCCCATGGATGGAGGAGCCTGGTGGGCAACAGTCCATGGGGTCTCAAAGAGTCGGACACAACTTCACTTTCACTTTCACTTTTCTGGAGTTGATGATGGTCAAGGAGGCCTGGTGTGCTGCAGTCCACGGCATTGCAAAGAGTCAGACATGACTAAGTGGTTGAACTGAACTAAACATCTGCAATATACAGTTCACATACAAGAGTTGTGTCCATTTATTTATTCATTTCATCTCCATTTCTTAATTATAAGCATTGGAATCAGTACAGGTAGATGATGTTACCCTCAACCAGTAACATTTTATAGAAGAGTTAAAATTAGAGACCAATAATGTCCACTTTTGGGGCTTCCTAAGTGGCACTAGTAGTGAATAACCCACCTGCTAATGCGGGAGATGTAAGAGATGTGGGTGTGATCCTTGCATCAGGAAGAGCCCCTGGAGGACGGCATGGCTACCCACTCCAGTATTGTTGCCTGGATATTCCCATGGACTAAGGAGCCTGGAGGGCTACCTCAAAGAGTAAGACACGACTGAAGTGACTTAGCATTCATACACATTCTGTCCATTTTTGATATCTAAAGGGCAAAGGAACACAGACATGAACATTTTATGTTCTATTAACTGATTCAGCGCTATTGACTTCCTTCATAGCTCTGTTGGTAAAGAAAATCCTCCTAAAAAGCTGACCCGTGTTTGGTTCCTGGGTTGGGAAGATCTCCTGGAGAAGGAAATAACCCCTCCAGTGTTCTTGTCTTGGAAATCCCATGGACAAAGGAACCTGGCGGGCTACAGTCCATGGGGTCGTAAGAGTTGGACACAACTTAATGATTAACAACCACCATTAACTGATTCTGGATTTTGCATGTATTATATAGGATATATTTGCCAAATATTTGGAGAGGCCATTATATTATATACATTGATTTACAAAGAAAATAATGCCATGGACATTTTGCAACCTATCTCTTTGCCTTTACCTATCTCATTGCTTTCTACTAATATTTTTTCTTCTTGATAAAGAATTTAAGGTCTTATACTGATATCTGAAAGATAAATAGATGTGGCACATCAAACAAAGATCAGAGAAAGCAGAGGAAACAGGAGGTTCAATAAAACAGACACTTGGAAACACATGGCATAATATAAAAGGAACACCGATTTAAACATTGTTGGAAGATGAGGTGCAATTGAAAGCATGATAAGGAGGAACACAGAAGAGATGGCTAGGAGCGAAGTTTCAGCATATGATATAATGTGCTATTTCAGAAGCTGAGAAAAGAACAATTATTGAAATCCAGAGAGGGAACTGGTTAGTAGTGGCTTGCATGTGTACTCAGTCATGTCTCGTTCTTTGCAACCCTATGGACTATAGCCCACGAGGCTCCTTGGGCCCTGGGATTATTCCAGGCAAGGATACTGGAGTGGGTTGCTGTTTCCTCCTCCAGGGAATCTTTCCAACCCAGGGACTGAACTCATGTCCCTTGTGTCCACTGCATTGGCTGTGCTGTGCTTAATCGTTCAGTCGTGTCTGACTCTGATCCCGTGGACTCTAACCCACTGGGCTCCTCTGTCCATGGAATTCTCCAGGAAAGAATACTGGAGCAGGTTGCCATTTCCTCCTCCAGGGGATCTTCCTGACTTAAGAGTCCAACCTGCAATTCCTGTGTCTCCTGCATTGCAAGCAGATTCTTTACTACTAGTGCAATTTAGGAATCCTATTGCTGCTGCTGCTGCTGCTACTAAGTCGCTTCAGTCGTGTCCAACTCTGTGCGACCCATAGACTGCAGCCCACTAGGCTCATCTGTACCTGGGATTCTCCAAGAAAGAATACTTGAGTGGGTTGCCATTTCTTTCTCCAATGCATGAAAGTGAAAAGTGACAGTGAAGTCACTCAGTTGTGTCTGACTCTTAGCGACCCCATAGACTGCAGCTCACCAGGCTCTTCCATCCATGGGATTTTCCAGGCAAGAGTACTGGATTGGGTTGCCATTGCCTTCTCCTGGGAATCCTACAAGGAGTTACCAAAAAGAGAATCTTGTACTGGGTTTTACAGAGGAGAGTCTCCTTCTGTATGATCCCTGGTAATTCCTTGATTCTCTAGCAACTCATCATATACTCTGAGAGCTGGAAAGGAGAGAACTTTTATTTTTCTTGAGTCTTCCTGAAATTGGGGAAATGATATTGAATGGAAAGGATAGGAAAATGTGGTATTAAAATACTTAACAAATGCTATGACTTTAGTTATTCATCTCCTTTATTGGTTAAAAATATATAAAAATTAATGGAGAGGATTTCTAGATTAAAGTGTACAAATTTCCTCAAGAAGCAAACTTTGGACACATCACAGGTTGACTTACCGACCATAGCAATGAAATGTTTGGTTTCCTAGTGTATATAAAGGGTACATTTGGACTTCCCTGTCAGTGCTCTGATTAAGACTACATGATTCTAATTCAGGGGCCATTGGTTCAATCTCTGGTGGGGGGACAAAGATCCCACATGCCATGAGGCATTGCCAAAGACAAAGAAACAGAAAGTTATGTTTATACTATATTGTAGTCTTTTAACTATGCAGTAGTGTTGTGTCTAAAAAACAAACTTTAGAAATCTGCGTTAATTTTAAAACAAAGCTTTTAGAAGTATGGTATCAATTGACTTGCTCATGGCAGAGTTGACACATCTTCAAATTGCAATATCTACAAAGTGCGATAAAATAAAGTAAGTTCAGTTCAGTTCAGTCTCTCAGTCGTGTCCGAGTCTTTGCGACTGCAGCATGCCAGGCCTCCCTGTGTATCACAAACTCCTGGAGTCCACCAATATCCATGTCCATCGAGTCAGTGATGCCATCCAACCATCTCATCCTCTGTCGTCCCCTTCTCCTCCTGCCATCAATCTTTCCCAGCATCAGGATCTTTTCAAATGAGTCAGTTCTTTGTATCAGGTGGCCAAAGTATTGGAGTTTCGGCTTCAAAATCAGTTCTTCCAATAAACACCCAGGACTGATCTTGATTAGGATGGACTGGTTGGAACTCCTTGCAGTCCAAAGGACTCTCAAGAGTCTTTTCCAACACCACAGTGCTAAACCATCAATTCGTTAGTGCTCATCTTTCTTTATAGTCCAACTCTCACATCCATACGTGACCACTGGAAAAAAAATAGCCTTGACTAGATAGACCTTTGTTGGCAAAGTAATGTCTCTGCTTTTGAATATGCTATCTAGGTTTGCCATAATTTTTCTTCCAAGGAGTAAGCATCTTTTAATTTCATGGCTGTAATCACTATCTGCAGTAATTTGGGAGCCCCCCCAAATAATATCAGACACTTTTTCCCCATCAAATTTGCCATGAAGTGATGGGACCAGATGCCATGATCTTCGTTTTCTGAATGTTGAGCTTTAAGCCAACCTTCTCATTCTCCTCTTTCACTTTCGTCAAGAGGCTCCTTAGTTTTTCTTCACTTTTTGCCATAAGGGTGGTGTCATCTGCATATCTGAGGTTATTGAAATTTCTCCTGGTAATCTTGATTCCAGTTCATGCTACATCCAGCCCAGCATTTCTCATGATATTCTCTGCATATAAATTAATAAGCAGGATGACAATATACAGCCTTGATGTACTCCTTTTCCTCTTTGGAGCTAGTCTGTTGTTCCATGTAAAGTTCTAACTGTTGCTTCCTGACCTGCATATAGGTTTCTCAAGAGGCAGATTAAGACGTCTGTTATTCCCATCTCTTTCAGAATTTTCCACAGTTTATTTTGATCCACATAGTCAAAGGCTTTGGCATAATCAATAAAGTAAAAATAGATATTTTTCTAAAACTCTCTTGCTTTTTCGACAATCCAACTGATGTTGGCAGTTTGATCTCTGGTTCCTCTGCCTTTTCTAAAACCTGCTTGAATATCTGGAAGTTCACAGTTCATGTATTGCTGAAGCCTGGCTTGGGAAGTTTTGGGCATTATTTTACTATCATGTGAGATGAGTGCCATTGTGTGGTAGTTTGAGCATTCTTTGACATTGCCTTTCTTTGGGATTGGAATGAAAACTGTTCTGTGGCCACTGCTGAGTTTTCCAAATTTGCTGGCATATTGAGTGCAGCACTTTCATTGCACTGTCTTTCAAGTTTTGAAACTTCTCAACTGGAATGTCATCACCTCCACTAACTTTGTTCGTAGTGATGCTTCCTAAGTCCCACTTGACTTCACATTCCAGGATGCCTGACTCTAGGTGAGTGATCACACCATTGTGATTATCTGTGTCATGATGATCTTTTTTGTAGTTCTTGCATGTATTCCTGCCGCCTCTTCTTAATATCTTCTGCTTCTGTTAGTTCCACACCATTTCTGTCCTTGATTAAGCCCATCTTTGCATGAAATATTCCCTTGCTATCTCTAATTTTATTGAAGAGATCTCTAGTCTTTCCCATTTTACTGTTTTCTTCCATTTCTTTGCATTGATCACTGAGGAAAGCTTTCTTATCTCTCCTTGCTATTCTTTGGATCTCTGCATTCAGATGCTTATGTCTTTGCTTTTTGCTTCTCTTCTTTTCACAGCTCTTTGTAAGGCCTCTTCAGACAGCCATTTTGCTTTTTTTTTCATTTCTTTTTCTTGAGGATGGTCTTGATCCTTGTCTCCTGTACAATATCACAATCCTCCATCCATAGTTCATCAGGCACTCTATCTACCAGATCTAGTCCCTTAAATCTATTTCTCACTTCCA
>SJYV01021392.1:11013-41841 GCA_006410875.1 Neotragus pygmaeus | reverse complement strand
ATCTATCACTGATCTAAATATTAGCATAAGATGGATTATATAGGAAAATAAGATTTACACTAATTGTCCAAATGAAATGTGGAAAGTATTAAAATACCTTATACTGCTCAAACTTGTCACCTTGCAAATAACTAAGTATAACTATTGTCAAAGACAAATCAACAGGATATGAGGTAGTATGGAGCTTTAAAAGTAGATATAAACAAAAGACAGGAATGTAGGCCATGAACTAAAAGTAATATGTACAAAAATATATAAAAGAAATGACATTTCCAGAATGCATAAATAGAATAATACAAAAAGTAGGCATTTATGGAATCAAAAGGGAGAATAAATAATGCAATGTGTCAAATGTTGAATCATAAATACTTCAGAGAAATGCAGCACAAATTTTAATAGTAAACTGTTTAATTTAATGCAAATTAAACATTTCACTGACCCAAAGACTGAAGTTGAAAAATAAGCATATACTTTTTTCATATTGAGTAAGTTACAATGAAAACTTAATGTGTCTGCTTTGTTATATCTACAAGATTTTGTGAAGAAACAGATACCCTCGGAAATACAATATGTGATAAACTAATGGAAAATAGAATAGATACAGTACATTATAGTCTATATTATAGAATAGATGTAGTCTTACAGAGATTATCAAGAAATATGGAAACTACATCATTTGTTGATGAGATTGATATTGAGAGAAATTAAGGTTTTGTTTTATTTTTTTCCCCTTACAGTCTATGTTTTAAAGCATATAAGTTAAACATTTAGGTTTAAACACACATAACATGATAGGTGATAGATAAATTGATAGATAATATAAAACATTCCAATTTAATTTTATTTTTGAAAAAATATATTTTAAATAAAATGTTTAGCCAATAATGATGAAGCACTAATCAACAGTTCAGGTTAATTCATTTTATCATTAACTTGCTAAAAATATTACATAGATCAATAGCAGTTATTATTTTCACAGGGATTTGGATATAAGATAATTGTACCAACTGAATTAATTACCTACATTTTTCAAAATTTTAGAGTAGAAAGGAAGAATAGAGATCTATTCTAATTACTTATTATCTAAATTATTAGCTATTTTTAAACATATATCAATTTTTCTAACTTGAAGTCAAATAAGTTATGATAAAAGTTCACAGATTTCTAGAACAACATATAAATTAAAGATTAGTTATGTGTAAGTCTGTTATCAAAGATGACAGATACCGAAATTTTGACTTTTAAATGAAATGCCAGTTGTCATAAACTAAATTTGTTGAGAATAAGTGCCTTAATGTCTTAAGCATTGATAAACATGGAGGAAACAGATATATGCCTCAGTCTCAGCCCTCATAATTTACATACGCTGGGGACAACTATAAGTATATACTTGAAATCAGAATGCAATGTTTTAAGTCCTCTGCAATGTGAAAAAAATCTATGGAATAAATAGTTTCATTAATTCAACAGGCACTTATCCACTGCATATCATGAGGCTGGTAATAGATACTGCAGTCTTTCAGGTGAACAGGGGTTTTCATGTAAATGATGTTCCTCAAAAAAGGTGACTAGAGTTTTATCAGAAGAAAGGACAGGAGAGAGAGAATGTGTGGCTTGGTGAGAAAGCTTAGGGGTATGACATCTGTGGAAATACTGAGAATATCAGATAGTCTGATGTAATTTTCTTGGGGGGTTGTGGTACAGAAACAAAGCCTTGGAATTGACACTTAAATATTAAAACTTTTCAATCCAGCTTGTACATTCCTAAAAACCATTGAAAAGGTTTATGGTAAAATAAATACAAAATGTTATAGTAATCTCAGGTGTTCTGAAGATTTTTACCATAAGTTTTATGAAAGAAAGTGAAAGTGAAGTCGCTCAGTTGGGTAGGACTCTTTGCGACCCCATGAACTGTAGCCTGCCCGGCTCCTCTGTCCATGGAATTCTCCAGGCAAGAATCCTGGAGTGGGTAGCCTTTCCCTTCTCCAGGGGATCTTCCCAGCCCAGGGATCAAACCCAGGTCTCCCACATTGCAGACAGATTCTTTTCTGTCTGAGCCACAAGGGAAGCCCCATAGTAATCTCGTGTGTTCTGAGGATTTTTTTTTACAATAACTTTTATAAAATAGCTCAAATTTTATTTCCTAAAGTTATTTCTTTAAAAAAAATCCAAGGAAAAACATATTGCGACTTGACTTCTCTTGCTCCACAGCTTCTTTTATTCATATATCATTCCTGCTTCTGCATTCTGTGTGTGTCTGTGCCTGTGTGTGTGTGAGCCAGTCATGGGTCTGACTGGATATCTTGCTCTTCATGGAGCTGGATTTACCTCTTTTTATGTTAGGTATCCAAGCTCTTCAATCTTAGGTAAAATAATGCCCTTCAAAGCACCGGACTCTGGTTGGTTCTCTTTTTAAAAGTCCGCTTAAGACTCAGAACCTTCTCTTAGCTGGGTCCTTATTTTGTCCTGGCTCCCATGATCTGTCAACACGTTAGGTAATAGAGATTTTGGAAATTGAAGGGCAGAGTAATATTAAATAGTTTGCTTAAATGTAAAGTACTTAAGTGTAAAACTTGATCCAGGTTTGACATTAGATTTCTATTCAAATATAGGCGGTAAAGACCATACAGAAGCCAAACCTAAACTGGTATAAAGCTATAATAATAAAATATTGATCCTGAAGTGTAGGACACTGTGAGTGTTTTCAATAAACCTGTTGTTTTCCACGCAATTCACTTCAGAACAAAAGATTGCTTCTGTTGAACTTTTTTGAAGTATTGCTCTCAACCAATATTTTAATGTCAATCTTTCTTTGTGCACCAAATCCTGCAGTGCTTAAAATAACAAAGCATATATACCATCCATACACTTTGATGCTGGGAGGGATTGGGGGCAGGAGAAGAAGGGGATGACCGAGGATGAGATGGCTGGATGGCATCACGCGAGTCTGAGTGAACTCCGGGAGTTGGTGATGGACAGGGAGGTCTGGCGTGCTGCGATTCATGGGGTCGCAAAGAGTCGGACATGACTGAGCAACTGAACTGAACTGATACCTCTATTGGTTAGATGCTGGTGATGCCTCTCTAGTATTCCACAGGGATTCTTCCATCCAGTATAACGTGGACATGACACCTATAGAACCAAAAGTCAAAAATCTCAAGAGCTTATTATTAAGGCACTAGGCAATATGTTTAAACTGAAATGTAAAGCTGTGTTCTCAAATATCAGTACTCAACAATGATTTTCAGAGAGGGCAATGGCACCCCACTCCACTACTCTTGCCTGAAAAATCCCATGGACGGAGGACCCTGGTGGGCTGCAGTCCATGGGGTCACTAGGAGTCGGACACAACTGAGTGACTTCACTTTCACTTTTCACTTTCATGCATTGGAGAAGGAAATGGCAACCCACTCCAGTGCTCTTGCCTGGAGAATCCCAGGGATGGGGGAGCCTGGTGGGCTACTGTCTATGGGGTCGCACAGAGTCAGACATGACTGAAGTGACTTAGCAGTAGCAGCAGCAACAAATGATATTATAAGTAATATTAAAATAGTACTATATCTGGAAAAGGGTAATGTAGAAAATCCTTAGGTAAGGTAAGGTGAAGTCGCTGAGTCATGTCCGACTCTTTACAACCCCATGGACTGTAGCCCACCAGGCTCCTCCATCCATGGGATTTTCCAGGTGAGAATACTGGAGTGGGTTGCCATTTCCTTCTCCTTTCATTTCCTAAAAATCAACACTTTCAAGATAATAAACCATGTTTTTTTTTTAATAATGCTTTGAGCTTGTGCTGAAAGACAACAACAAATAGAAACTCCTAATAATTTTTGTTTCTAGATTCTTATTACTGTTCTGGCTATTTATGAATAAAGTGATTTATATGATATAAAACATTAACAACCATAACCTGAAATGTAAAAATATATATTCTTGTATATATGAATATATATTCTTGTATACATGGATTCTTGACCTCTGATACTTAAAAAATTTTTTTCATGTCTATATATTTTTCATCTTACTAAATATATATTTTAATGGATTATAAGAAAAATAAGAGATGGGAAAATATGTATATCTTAACTCACAATAGATCTTAGTATGTGAATTGAAGCAATATAATTAAAAAAAATAGGGTCCAATATTGTGTGACCTTAGCTAAATATGTAAGAGCAATTAGGAAAATATCAGCTTCTTTAAGGTTCAGATGTCTACAACTTAATTAGTTGTTTTTTTATTTGGATAACATGCCATATGCTTGCTTCAAGCTTATAAAAATGAACTTCTCACAAATAACAATTTTAGTGAAGAGTATCAGATATGTGATTTGTCTAATATCTCAGGATCAGAGAGTAATTTTTAACATCTTCCTATTCATATAGCCAGTAACAGACTCACAGCAGGAATGTTTCCATTTTAAGGAATGAGAATGGCTTAAGGTTACAGCACATGTACGCATCATAGCTGGTCGGCAGAACTATAACATATAAAGATAAACATACATAGGCTTATAGGAGTACAGACATCTGATCAAAGTGCATCCACACGAAAAATGAACGTAGTGTAAACGATTATCTGTTAATTGGAAGGACTGATGCTAAAGCTGAAACTCCAATATTTTGGCCACCTCATGAGAAGAGTTGACTCTTTAGAAAAGACCCTGATGCTGGGAGGGATTAGGGGCAGGAGGAGAAGGGGATGACAGAGGATGAGATGGCCAGATGGCATCGCCGACTCAAAGGACAGGAGTCTGAGTAAATTCCAGGATTTGGTGATGGACAGGGAGGCATGGTATGCTGCAATTCATGGGGTCGTAAAGAGTCGGACACGACTGAGCGACTGAACTGAACTGAACTGAAAGAAGTATCTGTATTCATTCCTGAGCTAGGCCTATATTTAGTTCACATATTCCTTTATCAATGAAATTGCAATAGAGAGCAAAGTCAGGGTTGATGAAAATTGTAATTTTTAGTGTTGTTACTGACTTGTAGTGTATACATGCTAATATCATTTCTTTTTTTTTTTTTAATTAATTTATTTATTTATTTTTAAATTTAACTTTACAATACTCTATTGGGTTTGCCATACATCGACATAAATCCACCACAGGTACACACAAGCTCCCAATCCCGAATTGAGGGCAAATAAAGACTAAGCTTTAAATTGTTAGAAACAATTATTTGTGATAATATAATGGTAAGCACATATGATTATGCATTTATTGAAGCCCAAATAACTGTAAAACACAAAAAAACAATCCTTAATGTGAACTATTGATTTTAGTCAATAATAATATACTGATGCTGGTTAATTATTTCTAACAATTGTACCACAGTTATATAATACATTGATATTCAGGGAAACTGTGTGTTAAGTAAGGGGTAGATGTGAGCATTAAATGCAACCTGCTCAACTTTTCTGTAAACCCAGTACTATTCAAAAAACATAGAGTATGTTAATTTAAAAATCATTAAATCTGAGAGTTTAACAGGCAAAGGATTCTTCATTAAAAACTATTGCAACAGAGGAGAGAGATTGTTGCCATTTCCTTCTCCGAAAGGAAAAGCTAGATGATTTATAAACCCTGGGGTGAGCTAACTATTAGGGCCCTTAGGGAAGATTTGGTCATTGCAAATAGGCCATCGCTGCTTGCTAATTGTACCTTATAAGCTGCTACCCTCCTCAGTTCAGTTAAGCTGCTGAGTCTGTCCAACTCTGCAACCTCCTGGACTGCATCACGCCAGGCCTCCCTGTCCATCACCAACTCCTGGAGCTTGTTCGAACTCATGACCATCAAGTCGGTGCTACCATCTGACCACCTCATCCTCTGTCATCCCCTTCTTGTCCTGTCTTCAATCTTTCCCAGCATCAGTGTCTTTTCTAATGGATCAGTTCTTTGCATCAGTTGGTCACAGTATTGGAGCTTCAGCTTCAGGATCAGTCCTTAAAACGTATATTCAGGAGGGACTCTCAAGAGTGTTCTCCAATACCACATTTCAAAAGCATCAGTTCTTTGGCACTCAGCTTTCTTTATGGTGCAACTCTCACATCTGTACATGATTATGGGACAAACCATAAGGGACTGTGAAATCAGAGCATTATCTCCTTGAATGATTAGATCCTTAATGAGTGGTTCCCAAGTCCTTGAGAAAGACATTCCTGGGTTGTCAAACTGAGTAGAGGCTGGAGTAAGATTTGTATCTCCAAAGGCAAGGGAAAGAATCTGCAAGTACAGGTTTTATAAAGTAAATTCTCTAAGAAAGGGGAGATCAGGAACCTGTAACCAGGAAGAAAGCTAAGAGTTAGTCAAGGGGCTTTGAAATTTTCTTGGAAACAATATATGCAGAAACACTGAAAAAATTTACTGAAAAAATCTAGATCATTAATTTTAATCCACAATCCAATAAAGCTTAGTCACTTTAGCCTGCCCCCATGGCATAAACTTGAATGCAAAATTATATTATCCAACTTTACCTAAGTTAGCTGTTAGTAGAACTTGAAACACCCATAATTACTTCTATTTAATTAGTCTAAATGGAAAGCTTTTCTGAGCATTTTCTTCCTTGAATTTGCAAAATATAATTGCATTTTCTCTTTCATATTCATTCAACTGTCACCAGAGTGAAGATAAACACTTTCTTTTTAAAGATTTGTGGCAAACAGTTCAAGTTGAAATCTGCAGTACTACAGAATTTTCCAATAATTCAGAAGCAGAAAATAGCTTAAGAAATGTTATCCTTGGGCTATTTATGTCTTTGGCAAAGAAAGTTCATTTAATATAATTATTCATTCTTTACATTTTTACATGGAACATGTCAGTCATCAAACTACTGTCCCTAGGCAGTAAATTTTAAATTCCAGGAAGTGGATCTCTTGAAAGAAAATCTAAACAAGATTTTGAGCCAGCATTAGGCTATGAACCACTAGTCATACTTAGATTTCAGCCATCTGTCTGGTGATAGTGAAGTATATGAAAATAATAAGATTGTTAATAGACTAATGTGACTGTAAAACCACTCCATTCTCAGAGCTCAAGAATTTCTTATCAACCTATGAATAATTTATGAGAAGATGTTATATTTTCATTGTGGAGATTTCAAAATTGTTTGAAAACATGTTGTTAACTGAAAAAAACCTGAGAAATATATATTTAATTATATAATTAGTTTATCTAATTAGTGGGAACTTTCCATAGTAACATTCACAAGCAGATGAAAAGTAAGCTTATTAAATTGCAAAAGGTGGAAAGCTAGCTCAAAATAATTTAAAAGGATTGAAGATGTGTAATCAGGCAAATATTAACAAAGGAAAGAGAGTGAAGCTCTAATATTCACACACACACACACAATTCTAAAGATAAGACATCTATTTTCCAATTCACCATGTTGAAGAGCATCTCCTTTGCACCTGTAATTGCTGACAAACTTCTGAAAGAATGGTGGAATTTCTCTTTGGGATGTTTTTCCCAACCATATGGACAATCTGGATTGTTTGCTAGGATATATATTGTCCATCTTTTAAAAAATAATGAAAAATTGTGGCATATTAAATGACTTGTAGTTCCAATAAATAGGTCAGTTTTCCCCCTACTTGATTCCTTGCATGAGGAGTAGGTAGTTTGCAGATCTTTCTTCTGTAGGAGAGTGTAACCATGACGACGGCTGCCTTCATCTCGTGCCCCGAGGACTCCTTTTTTGCTCTTTACTCCCTCTATTACATCTTTTCCAAAAAAATACACGGTTCCATCGTCACCTTGTTGTTGTCCAGTTGCCCAGCCATGTTGAACTGTTTGTGATCCCATGGACCGCAGCGCGCCAGGCCTCCCTGTCCCTCCCAGAGTTTGTCCAAGTTCACGTTCGTTGCATTGGTGATGCCGTCCAGTCATCTCATCCTCTGTCGTCTGCTTCTCCTCCTGCCCCCAATCTTTCCCAGCATCAAGGACTTTTCCAGTGAGTCGTCTGTTGCCTCAGATAACCAAAATCCTGGAGCTTCAACTTCAGCGTCAGTCCTTCCAGTGAATATTCAGGGTTGATCTCCCTCAGGGTTAACTGGTTTGTTCTCCTTGCTGTCCAAGGGACTTTGAGGAGTCTTCTCCAGCACCACAGTTTAAAAGCATCTGTTCTTTGGCATTCTATCTTTATGGTCCAGCTCTCACAACCATACATGACCACTGGGAAAACCATAGCCTTGACTTTTGCTGACCTTCGTCAGCTGAGTAATATCTCTGCTTTTCAATACACTGTCTAGGTTTTTCAGAGCTTTTTGGCACCTAAATGGATTATTAAACACTAAGTATATCATCTCCAAATGACTGCAAAAAGAAAATACTTGATGAAGCTAAGGGTAAGGACACGGTAAAGTTGGGGCTAGGATGCGCTGAAAGAACAAGAGGAAAGTTGAGAACAGCTTTGTCTGGATAAGAAAGTAGTTTCAATGCATTGGAGTAGAATGGGTGGACTCTATTGTCATTTTGTTTAAATTGTTTTGGATTTAAAGACAGATTCTGGATTTGGTTACAGACTTTTATATCTTTGATTGGGTTCATCCATTTAGTTTTGGTTTAGAGAATGTTGACTGCTCAGTTCAGACTTTTTCCTATATCAATATTATCCACATACTTTAATGAAACTACGTTCCTCCCCAGATGGTAATGAACCACTCTGCATTTTAGAATTTGTATCATAATGTTTGTTTTAAATTATCACCTGAGGGGTAAAATCATTAGATAAAATATTTCAATTCTAACTAAGCTTCCTGCATGCCTTAAAATTCCTTATTTTTACATGAATTTGTGATACATAATTTATGTTTATAAATCAGAAATTCTGTCTTCCCTGCAGGATTTAGGGTTATAGACAAAAGCATGGATTTTCTTGAGACTCTTCCCCCCAGTCATTAATGAAAATATAATATAGTGTTTATTTTGAATATAATTCTTAAGAAATCCTTCTGTTTATTCAAGAGACAAAAATTAATGCATTTTAGTCTAATGATCTAAAAGACAAATACCTATCTTGTTCTCAGTATTTTTCAATGTTGTGGGAAATAAAGCATGCATTATGAAGATCCTTTGCCAGGAGCAACCTCAGGTGCTTAAATCATTCAATAATGTTTGTATCAAACAAAGAAATGTAAAATTGAAGGAAAAACTAGAATGACTGGGATAAATATTACACATTGGAATTAGGGAAAAATGAATAGAACACAGACATCACTCTTGAAGAACTCTTCACAGAATATACAGTAAAGAAGATGCACTGTAATTGAAATAGCACATGATAAGTTCATTAGTACAGATGAAAGCAAAAGGTGGTAGATGTCTATTCTGGTGAATGTTAGAAAGGAGGATACAANAATGCATGTGGTACTGGTTTAGTTGCTAAGTGGTGTTTAACTCTTACAAACACATAGACTCTAGCCCACCATGTTCCATTGTCCATAGGATTTCCCACGCAAGAATATGATAATGGGTTAGCATTTCCTTCTCCAAAGGATTTTCCTGACCCAGGGTTCAAACCTAGGTCTCCTCCATTGCAGGCAGATGTAATTGGCTGAGCCATTATAATATGCAGGTACAGTCAAATGTGTGTGTGTTTTTTTTTTTTTAAACTGATTTAAGCAATGTGTATTTCCACTAACAGTATTGGCATTTCCATTTCTACCATACATTTGGCATTGTCAGTCTGTTTCTTCATATAACTGAGCAGGACCTTGCAGGGCTTTCCCAGTGAGAGACCACCCCCTGCCCAACCTCCACCAATGTACCCTGTCTCTTATTTGTAGGAAAAACTTTAGGTCCTAAACCTTCCATGAGTTTCAAAGNACCTGTGGTGGATTCATGTCGATGTATGGCAAAGCCAATAGAGTATTGTAAAGTAAAATAAGGTAAAAAACAAATTAAGAATAAATAAAAAAATAAATAAATTCTAATCTGTGGAACTTGTGAGTCTGTTAATTTACATAATAAAGGGGGCTGTGTAAACAAGATTAAGTTAAATATTTTAAGATGAGGGGAGAATCTGGATCATCCTTTTGGGTCCAATAGAATTACAGGTTTACCTGTGAGAGGGAGGCTGGAGGATCAGCGTTAGAGTAAAGGAGACGTAGCAACAGAACTGGAGACTGGAGTGAGATAGCAGAAGCCAAGGAGCCACCGTGGCCTTAAAAAGAGAGAAAAAGCAAGGAAACAGGTTCTCTTCTGATGCTTCCAGAAGGAGCACCTTGATTTTGGATTCCTGGATTCCAAAACTGTGAGAGAATAAATCTGCAGTGTTTTAAAACTCTTCATTTGTAGTTATTTGGCTCCTGCAACAGTAAGAAATAAGTGCAGTAATCGATCCAGTAAGTGAGAATTTTGAATTTGAAATAAGAATATCCTATCAACACGCTTGCTCCTCCCCCCAACACGAGTCTCCGTTTCCTTGGACGTAAAATGAGTTGATGATACTGTGTGACTTTTGAAGTCTGTTCCCAAGTAAGAATTCAAGAGTCTATGTATAATTGTAAAGGCGTAGATGATTGTAAATGAGCAAATGAAAGATGTTCTGAACTGCTTTTGTGCCAAATAAATAGTCTATATGTATAATTGATTTGAGTATTGACTTTAAAATGGTTGAAACATATTATCCACAACAAACTTCTGCTAGATCCCCTGAGACTCCAGAATATGGTTGCTAATTAACACATCTTCTTAAAATACGTAATTACAGAAGCAGAGAAAACACTGCAAGCCAGAGACCTGCTGTGACAAGAGGGAATTGTGAGTTCAATCAGTCTGCATTCGGAGTAACAGACTGTGAAACCATGGGGGGGAAAAGTCTCCTGAGGTGGTTTTATCGCAAATCTATAATCCATAAAAAAAGGAACAAATTATGTGCAATCCATCACCTTTTAATTGAGCTGTGAATTTGAGCTGTTTTAAGAATAATTAAATGGAATCCATTTGTACACTTATATAAATGTATAGTTTCCTTTATGTGACTAAATTTATTATTTTGTGGGGCAATGAACCCTGAACAATTAATTGTGATATTAAAAATTAAAATGCAGTTTAACATCATGCAAAATTATTTATATCTCTATAATTATAAAAGTATTATACTGTGATGGCTTGAAATTACTAATGTTTAGGGGGTTTCTCTGAAAAAGAATAGAACATAGCAAATAGCTATACTTGTGCAGTTTTAAATATTCATATGGGATGGAAAAATAATTCAGTGAGCATAAGGGAGTCAGTCCTTACCTTTTGAACCTAGATATTCTTATTATTCTAAAATCCTATTAGAGATACTTACCAAGCCTCCTTTGAACATTAAACAATAGTGGAAGCAATTCAGTTCAGTTCAGTCGCTCAGTTGTATCCAACTCTTCTTAGCAACCCCATGAATTGCAGCACGCCAGGCCACCTTGTTCATCACCATCTCCCAGAGTTCAACCAGACTCACATCCATCGAGTCCATGATGCCATCCAGCCATCTCATCCTCGGTCGTCCCCTTCTCTTCTTGCCCCCAATCCCTCCCAGCATCAGAGTCTTTTCCAATGAGTCAACTCTTCTCATGAGGTGGCCAAAGTACTGGAGTTTCAGCTTTAGCATCATTCCTTCCAAAGAAATCCCAGGGCTGATCTCCTTCAGAATGGGCTGGTTGGATCTCCTTGCAGTCCAAGGAACTCTCAAGAGTCTTCTCCAACACCACAGTTCAAAAGCATCAATTCTTCAGCGCTCAGCCTTCTTCACAGTCCAACTCTCACATCCATACATGACTACAGGATTGCCAAATTAATGAAGCTAATTGCATGTTTGTGTATATACACACATATACATATATGTGTGTGTGTCCATGTATGCACTAAGTCGCTTCAGTACTGATTCTTTGAGACCCCATGGACTGTAGCCTGCCAGGCTTCATTGTCCGTGGGATTCTCCAGGCAAGAATACTGGAGTGAGTTGCCATGCCCTCCTCCAGGGCATCTTCTTGATCCAGGGATGGAACCCACATCTCTTACATCTCTTGCACTGGCAGGGGATTCAGTATCACTAGTGCCTGGAAGATCCAATGCTTGTATACTGTGCTTAGTCGCTCAGGTGTGCCTGACTCTTTGCGACCCCATGGACCATAGCCCATCAGGCTCCTCTCTGCACCGGGAATTTCTGGGCAAGAATACTGGCGTAGGTTGCCATGCCCTCCCAGAGGATCTTCTCAATCCAAGGATCAAACCCAGGTCTCCTGCATTGCAGGTGGATTTTTACCATGTAAGCCACTTGATGCTTTTGAACTGTGGTGTTGGAGAAGACTCTTGAGAGTCCCTTGGACTGCAAGGAGATCCAACCAGTCCATTCTGAAGGAGATCAGCCCTGGGTGTTCATGGGAAGGACTGATGCTAAAGCTGAAACTCCAGTACTTTGGCCACCTCATGAGAAGAGTTGACTCATTGGAAAAGACTCTGATGCTGGGAGGGATTGGGGGCAGGAGGAGAAGGGGACGACTGAGGATGAGATGGCTGGATGGCATCACTGACTCAATGGATGTGAGTCTGAGTGAACTCTGGGTGTTGGTGATGAACAGTGAGGCCTGGCATGCTACGATTCATGGGGTCACCAAGAGTCGGACACAACTGAGCAACTGAACTGAACTAAACATCACAAGATCTGGAATCCTGCAGTGCTTATTTAAAATCAGCTGATTTTTCAAAAATGTAACAAGAATAGAATTTGTTATGAAGACAAATGTAAGACCCAACTATAGTCTTCCTGAATAATTAACTTCCCTGTGAGTACCTGAGAATGGTCTTCTTGGTTTCCCATGCTAAGGCCATGAAGAAAAATGTAAAATCCAAGGTAGTTAATTTAAAATCTATGAGAAAACCAAACATCAAATATAATTTTCAAATACAGCATCCTCTACTAACATCACACATTGCATATGCTCTTAACAACAGATGACATACTCATACCATTTTTATTTTTGTATTATTGCTTAGGTAATACCAATTCCTGGCAATAAGATTCGTTATTTGAAATATACAGTATTATCATGGTCATATTTTTACAAGCAAGTAATAAAAGAGGTGATATAAAAAGTGATAAAAACCTATAGAAGATGCCACAAAAGGGCATATAGTCTCTGTTAAAGGAAGATTTTATAATCTGTTATCATTTTAATCAAATCCATTGGTTACAAGACATTTAGGTCAAGAGAATCTTCTTGGAACCAGCCTTCCATCTCAAGACTATCCAAGAACATACAAAATTCTCTCATTGGTTGAACTTAGAAAAACCTGTACACTCAAGTGAAAGTGAATGTGTTTGTTGCTCAGTCGTGTCCAACTCGTTAGGACCCCATGGACTGTAGCCCATCAGGCTCCTCTGTCCATGGAATTCTCCAGGCCAGAATACTGGAGTGAGTGGCCATTTCCTTCTCCAGGGGAGCTTCCCAATCCTGGGATCAAACCCAGGTCTCCTGCATTGCAGGCAGATTCTTTACCATCTTTACCAGGGAAGCCAAATCTGTATTTATTTAATATATTATGATATATCATGCATGCTTTTGCAGTTTCTGATAAAATTCAGAACTGTCTCAGAAACTNGAGGATGAGATGGCTGGATGGCATCACTGACTCAATGGATGTGAGTCTGAGTGAACTCTGGGTGTTGGTGATGAACAGTGAGGCCTGGCATGCTACGATTCATGGGGTCACCAAGAGTCGGACACAACTGAGCAACTGAACTGAACTAAACATCACAAGATCTGGAATCCTGCAGTGCTTATTTAAAATCAGCTGATTTTTCAAAAATGTAACAAGAATAGAATTTGTTATGAAGACAAATGTAAGACCCAACTATAGTCTTCCTGAATAATTAACTTCCCTGTGAGTACCTGAGAATGGTCTTCTTGGTTTCCCATGCTAAGGCCATGAAGAAAAATGTAAAATCCAAGGTAGTTAATTTAAAATCTATGAGAAAACCAAACATCAAATATAATTTTCAAATACAGCATCCTCTACTAACATCACACATTGCATATGCTCTTAACAACAGATGACATACTCATACCATTTTTATTTTTGTATTATTGCTTAGGTAATACCAATTCCTGGCAATAAGATTCGTTATTTGAAATATACAGTATTATCATGGTCATATTTTTACAAGCAAGTAATAAAAGAGGTGATATAAAAAGTGATAAAAACCTATAGAAGATGCCACAAAAGGGCATATAGTCTCTGTTAAAGGAAGATTTTATAATCTGTTATCATTTTAATCAAATCCATTGGTTACAAGACATTTAGGTCAAGAGAATCTTCTTGGAACCAGCCTTCCATCTCAAGACTATCCAAGAACATACAAAATTCTCTCATTGGTTGAACTTAGAAAAACCTGTACACTCAAGTGAAAGTGAATGTGTTTGTTGCTCAGTCGTGTCCAACTCGTTAGGACCCCATGGACTGTAGCCCATCAGGCTCCTCTGTCCATGGAATTCTCCAGGCCAGAATACTGGAGTGAGTGGCCATTTCCTTCTCCAGGGGAGCTTCCCAATCCTGGGATCAAACCCAGGTCTCCTGCATTGCAGGCAGATTCTTTACCATCTTTACCAGGGAAGCCAAATCTGTATTTATTTAATATATTATGATATATCATGCATGCTTTTGCAGTTTCTGATAAAATTCAGAACTGTCTCAGAAACTATGCTTGACTACAAACAGAAGGAAATCACGCAGATTAAAAATGAGTGGAATATTTATATCACTTCTAAAGATGATCTTATTCTGCAATCAAAGACTATCCAATGTTTGGAGAGTACCAAGCATATAGAATGACCATCTCAGAATATGTAGAGCTATGGAATATCCTTGACAGAAAATAAAGTTAAACTAATACATGCATTAACAGTTTCATAACTAAAGGTGCATTCTATTTCCCAAATTCTCTGCCCTTTCTTAGCATTAAGGCATCACTCAGGACAAGCCTGCTCATATTTATCTGTATACTTATCTTTATTATGGGATTTAGCATACCAGGCAAGCTACGGTGCATGGGGTCACAGAGCTGGACATAACTAAGCGAATGAGTACACACAGTGAGCAATAATGGCGTACTAACCCTGGTAGCTCAGCGGTGAACAATCTGCATGCTAATGTAGGCAACGAGGGCTCACTCTCTCGGTTGGGACGATCCCATGGAAAAGCAAATGGCAACCCACTCCAGTGTTCTTGCCTGGAGAACCGCATGGACAGAGGAGCCTGGTGGGCTACAGTTCCTGGAGTTGCAAAGCGTCAGACATGACTGAGTGACTGAACAATCACACCAACAACAAAATGGTTAAATATCAAATTAATCTGTCCTTTCTTCTTATTTTCAATGTGGATCCTGAGGTTTTAATTGAATATATTACCTTTTTGATACCAATATTATATCATAAGAAAATCGGAAGAATCCAAATTGTGAGAGAGACTTGCTGTCTTGGAATTTACCATCTGAAAGTCCTATATGGCAGTATAGGGGGTATAAGCCAAGATGGCAGTATAAGGAGAATGTACAAGAAGTAACACAAGTGAGCGTAAAATCAGTCTGCATTTATGAGGAGACAAGTCTTGGGATAGATTTTTAAGTGCCTTCACTAAGAAAAAGGAACTCTGCTACTCTGTTGGTGGGAATGTAAGTTGGCACAGCCTCTGAAGACCAGTATGGAGTTTCCTCAAAAACTAAAAAGAGACTTATCATGTGATCCAGCATATGTATCATCTTGCAAAACTATAATTGAAAAAGACACATGCACCTATATGTTCACAGCAACATAGCTCACAAGAGCTAAGACATGGAAAGAGCGTAAACGTCCACCGACAGATGAGTGGATAAAGAAGCTTTGGAGCACACGATGGAATATGACTCTGCCACAACAAATAATGCAGCAATGCCATTTGCAGCAACATGGTTGGACCTAGAGATGTTCACACCAGGTGAAATAAGCCAGATGAAGACAAATACTGTATCATATCACTTACCTGTGGAGTCTAAATTGTGACAGAAATGAACCCGTGTATAAAACAAAAGCAGACTCGCAGACAAAGAGAATCGGCTTGTGATTGCCAAGGCAGGGTGGGCTTCACAGATGCAAGCCATCTGATACAGAAAGGACGAGCACAAGGTCCCGCTGGACAGCACAGGGACTGTACTCAGTATCCTGGGATAAAGCCTATCGGAAGGAATTCTTCACAGAAGATGTATATCTATATCTGAGCCGTATATACATAAGGGCTTCCCCAATGGCTCAAACGGTAAAGCACTTGCCTGCAGTGCAGGAGACCTGGGCTCAACCCCTGGGTCTGGAAGATCCCCTGGAGAAGGAAAAGGCTACCCACTCCCTTATTCTGGCCTAGAGAATCCCATGGACTGTGTAGTCCTTGGGGTCACAAAGAGTCAACATGACTGAATGACTTTCACACAGACCTTCAGAGGGTGTTTGGCCCACCAACCCCATATACCGTCCGAGATAATAAAGCTGCGGGTGCAGGGCTCCCGCATCCAGCAGACACACACTGGCATCAGTGGCAGAGCCACCGTGGCGCTGTTTCAGGACAGCTGCCCGGCTCCGAGACTGCCCTGCTCCCGACACAGGTCTCATCTCTTTCTACCCCAGCTGGTCTGTTAGGAAAAAGCGCTTTCTGACATAATAGTTTGAGTGCTACACAGTAGACACACTTCGAACATTTATCGAGTGAACCTGCAACTCTGAAGGCATCTCCAAAAATATTTGCCCCTTTTCTGTCTTTTTGGCACTATCTCATTCCCCTCAGCCAGATATCTTGGAGTCAGCCTTGACTCCTAGAGACAGCACTTTCCTTAAAATTAAAACCACATCCTTAAGTGGTGACTTATGACTGCACTCACTTTTCTTTTCCTCTTGGGCCCCAGAAATATACCTTCCTTTTGGGCTTTCAGTAGCCCCCCCAGTGTTTTATTCAGCGTCTGCTAGTATTCAGCATTATTTTAGGCACGAGACATATACTCGTTAACAAGCGTTAGCCATATACCCAGCCCTGGGCTGCATACTAGGATATAGAATTGAGAAGAAACAACTTTTGAATTCAAGGAGTTCATAGCCTGATGGGCCACGTACACTGCCACCACAGTCTGAAGAGAGACTGCATTTCCTTTAACATTTTACCCTATATAATATATGAATCCTAAAGAATTTACTAAAGGCTCAGGAGAAGTCAATGCCAACCCACTCCAGTACTCTTGCCTGGAAAATCCCATGGATGGAAGAGCCTGGTGGGCTGCAGTCCATGGGGTGGTGAAGAGTCGGACACGACTAAGCGACTTCACTTTCACTTTTCACTTTCATGCATCGGAGAAGGAAAGGGCAATCCACTCCAGTGTTCTTGCCTGGAGAATCCCAGGGACAGGGGAGCCTGGTGGGCTGCCGTCTATGGGGTTGCACAGAGTCGGACACGACTGAAGCGACTTAGCAGTGGCAGCAGCAGCAGGTGTTGGTACAGTGGTAAAGAACTCCCCTGCCAATGCAAGAGACGTGAGCTTGATCCTTGCGTCAGGAAAATCCCCTGGAGGAGGAAATGGCAAACCATTCCAGTACTCGTGCCTGGAAAATTCCACAGACTGCGGACCCTGGTGGGCTGCAGCCCATGAGGTCACAGAGAGCTGGTGTCGACTGAACATAAGCACAGGGATAACACCAGGGAAATAACAAAGTAGGCATTTTACTAATCTGGCCTATAAATGTTGAAGATTCACCTGAATAGGTGGAATATGCCCCCAAATCCATGCTGGCACCTGTTTATTAAATTCCAAACTCCCAAGAGAGGTCCAGTTATACTAACGATTCACTCTTACTTTCAAAGGTTCTCTGTTCAGGCTCCACCTTCACAAGTTATGCCCATTCACTTGAGTCTCAATAGATCAATGACACTATAAGCCCAATAGCCAAAGGAGAAATGAAGTGAAAGTCATTCAGTCGTGTCTGACTCTTTGCAACCCCATTGACTATACAGTCCATGGAATTCTCCAGGCAATAATGCTGGAGTGGGTAGCCTTTCCCTTCTCCAGGAGGTGTTCCCAATACAGGGATTGTACCCAGGTCTCCCGCACTGCAGGCAGATTCTTTACCAGCTGAGCCACAGAGGAAGCCCAAGAATACTGGAGTGGGTAGCCTATCCCTTCTCCAGCAGATCTTCCTGACCCAGGAATAGAACTGGGGTCTCTTACATTGCAGGAAGGTTCTTTACCACCTGAGCTATGAGGGAGGCCCAATCCAAAGGAGACTACTACAGCGTTCAGAGACTGTTACATAACGCTCCTTCTCTGCAGCAAAATTAGCACCTCATGAGGAATTGATTCCTGCCGCGTTTCTCAGATCTGTAGACACATCTCCCTGGTCTGAAATCCAAGATGTCTCTACCCTCGATGACTCCGACAGCCTCCTCACTTGCCTCCCTCCACTCTGCAGCCACCGTGATAGGAATCTGCTGCCTTAATTCTCTGCTTATTAGCTCCAGTGGCTTTTCTCTTCCAGCAGGAAGGAGCCCTGTTCCTTACCCTGCCTCCTCTCAGTGAGCAGGCATCTCCTCATTGCTCCAGCTTCTTTCCTTGGCTTTCACTTTATGCTCCAGAGTTTTGGAAGGCCTTATTTTGACCGTTTCCCTAGGCATGGTCTTCCTAAGCTAGTGGTAAGGAACACTCCTGCCAATGCAGGAGACCTAAGATACATGGGCTCCATCCTGGAGTCGGGAAGATCCCCTGGTGGAGGCCATGGCAAGCCACTCCAGTATTCTTGCCTGGAGAATCCCCATGGACAGAGGAGCCTTGTGGCCTACAGGCCATGGGGTGGCAAAGAATCAGACACAAGTCGAGCGACTTAGCACCAGCACAGTTATATACACCAAGAGGAGGGAAGTGGTTGATTAAAACAACTCTTTATGCAGTGTTATTTCCAGATTTGTGGATGTGAGTGAACACATCACATCATTGGTTATAAACCTCTTAGGTGACCTAAATACAAAAAAAGGACATTTAAAGTTAGATACTAGAAAAAGATTGAATTATATAATGTTCAAGACAGAGTGAAAGGCTTAAATTTAAAGGAACTATAATTCAGATTATGATTATGATTAATGATCACTGATGCTATATAGGCCTTTCATGCTTCTGAGAAATCATTCCCTGTTTTACCAACTCATTTTTTCTATCACTATTCAAGTTGGCCATTGAAAATAGCCTCCTCTTTCCTCTAAACTCCGACATACCCTGAGACTCAGAATACCATTTGCTTCATGTATCAGTGAGAAAGCACAGCTGATTAGATGAGAATTCCTGGAGCCTCTCCCCACACCGCACCGCCTGCGGCTGTGTTCACACTCTGCTGTCTCCAGAGTAGAACTGCCGGTGCTCTGAGACAAGGTAGCTGTCTTAGGCGGGTTTGTCTCCTAAACAGGAGCTTCCCAGGTGGTGCAGGAGTAAAGAACCCACCTCCCAGTGCCGGAGACATGAGTTCAGTCCCTGGGTCAGGAAGATCCCCTGGCAGAGGCAATGGCAAGCCACTCCGGTATTCTTGCCTGGACTGTTCCACGGACAGAGGAGCCTGGCCAGCTGCAGTCCATGGAGTCCCGGAGTGGACGTGACTGAGCAACTGAGTGTGTGTGTGTGCGTGCGTGCGTGTGCACACACACACACACACCCCACTCGGACCTTGAAATAAGACTCCCTTCCCAGCAGTTTGTGTGGGAAGTGATCCCAGGAAAGAAAGGAAGAGAAAGCATAAAACGGGCGGTGAAAAAGGCCTTCGCCAAAGGTATCTGTGCTCTCATCCTGAGACAGGTGCGCAGTATCATATTTTTTTCTTTCCAAAACGTCTTCACAGATGCAGTGAAATGAAGGACTTTGAGATGCAAGCTTTATCTTGGACTATCCAGGTAGATCCTCCATGACATCACAGGTGAGCTCATGAAAGGGGAAGAGGGAGACTATTCACCAAGAAGAGGAACAGCAGTGAGCGGACCCGGGGCTGGACGGACACAGCCGGGAGAGCCGCGGGCCGGCAGCCGCCAGGAGCTGGAGGCCGCGGGAGCCGAGCCTCTGCAGAGCCCGCGGCCCTCGGCTCCAGCGCCGCGATGCGGACTGCAGATCCTGTGCCTTCGGATTTGTGAGAGAACAGGTTGCTCTTTTTGAAGCCACCACCTCTGTGGTATTAATATGTGTCAATATTATTTCTATAAATATGCTTTTCAATAATCTGACCCAAAAAAAAAAAACCTCTTGTCACAAAAACCTGAGGGAATTTGAATTATTTTGGAATATCCTATATATTTCATTTTTAGGAATTTGATTTTGTGGTTTTATAACTGGCTGTGCTGTATACGAGGCTAATTTCAAGGCAGTATGAATTTTATGGATAGGAGACTAGAACTTTTGTCAAAATTCCTTCTATAGAGAATAGCTAAAAATATTAGTTATTGTATATTAAGATAGAGTCTATTTCAATTGCACAGCTCAGTATATTTTTATAAAAATAATTATTAGTTTTTATAAAGCTTTATACTTTAATATGTTTTAATTATCATTATGTATTGATTATGTGAATTGGTCTAGGACATAATCAATGTTTTTATCTGCCAGCTTGTGATATTTTTTCTCTCATATTTTCCATTATTTGCTAAGATTTTTCACTATTAGATTTTTTAAAAGATCATGTGAAGGTCAATTAATTAATTTTTGAAGAGAAATTCTTTAAGCTTCTTGTGAATTTTAAATGCCTTGGAAAACAGAATTAGAGTTGAATAATATTGCAATACATAAAGAGATATTTTTAATTTAGCATAATTTAAAGTATATGTTTGATATGCACTGCCAAGTTTTGCCAATAATTGCTTTTTTAAAACTAAATACTTTATGGCCATAAATATTCTAGTTTGAGTTCCCTCATTACTGCAGTAGCAAAGTGATAGAAGTAATTTTATAATCATTGCTGTATTCCTGAAAAACAGTGCATTATCTATCATACAATAGTGCTCATGAATGCTCACTGAGTGGTGTGTAATGATTATAATATACATAATGAAAACTGTTCAGGCCAAGACATAGGTAAAAACAAGGGTATTTTTAAATTCTGCCCAAACAGAATTGCTGCTGTCTGGATTAATTTTAATAATTAATCATTTTCATAGAAATTCCTTTACATTTAAAGTCAAAGATAAAAATGTCACATAAATGATGTACATTAGTATTGAAGTGAAGATATAATAAAATGCACAGATATTAAGTGAACAGATAAGTGAGTTATGACAGTTATATACATAGACAGAGGAGCCTGGCAAGCTATACTCCATGGAGTCACAAAGAGTCAGACACAGCTGAGCTAGGTAGATTGTAACTACCATTCAAATTGAGATGGAGTGTTACCTTCATANATTTTAAAAACTTTTCCCTTCAGGCGGGGCAGGGGGAGGGGTAGCCTTTACTAATAATTACAGTCTAGAAATGATACAGAGCTTTTGTTACAGCCAAGTAAAGATGGAAGATGGGCGTGATGTTTTCCATTAATAGTCCTGCTGAGAAGGACCGTGTCCTGTCCCTGTGGCCATTCTTAAAACGTATCCTCAGTATTCTGGTACCAGTTACCAAACTCATGAGGCCCACAGAATTCAAATTTCACCTGCCTGAAGATCTCTTCCCCGAGGGTCCCACGTTTACTACCCTTATTCTTGAACTCAGGGGCTCATCCTTTGCTCTTAATTATTGCCTCGAAAGGTAGAGTCTGTGCAAGACATATTTCATTGTATTTATTACTCACCTTCCCCAGGTAAAGATTCCCATAAGGCTGAACGCCTAGGTCCAGCTAAGGATTTTCTTGCCTCTTCTGAAAAAGTAAGTTAGGAGAGGCTCTTAAAATATGTATTGCTTTATTTTTGGCTGTGCAGGGCCTTCGATGCTGTGTGTAGGCTTTTCTAGCTACAGCGAACGGGGGCTTCTCTCCAGTTGCGGTGTGTGGGATGTCGTTGCTCTTATTTCTGAGCACAGGCCTCCGTAGTTGCAACTCCCAGACTCTAGAGCACAGTCTCAGTCAATGTCACACACGGGGTTCATTACCGCTCACCTTGTAGGATCTTCCTAGACCAGGGATCAAACCCGGGTCCTCTGCATGGGCAGCCAGTTTCTTCTCCACTGAACCACTCGCGAAGCCCTCTTTACGGGGAGTGCTAAAACAATCTGCAGAATCAGAGACAGTCCACATGTCTGTATATAATCACCTCANATCATATGTGTATGCTTGGTTGCTAATTATGTCTCTTTGTGGCCCCATGGACTGTAGCCCACCAGACTCCTCTGTCCACGGGATTCTCCAGGCAAGAATACTGGAGTGGGTTGCCATGTCCTTCTCCAGGGATCTACGCGATCCAGGGATGGAACCTGCATTTCCTGCATCTCCTGCATTGGCAGGCAGGTCTTTACCACAAGCACCACCTGGGAAGTGCGGTCATACAGACAAAGTCAGTTCAATAAGTATATTAAAAATGATGTGGTTTTTTCACAATTATAAAAATATTCAAAATCTTTGTGCAGGCATCCAAATTTGTACTTATACCTTAAGTACAATTCTATACAAAATACGTAAACTTATGGAAAAACATTTCAAGAGAACAGCGGCAAACAAAAATCACTTGTCTGATAAAGTGATGGGATTTTAAATGGATAGAGTTAGAGACTCCAAAATCAGAACTGCCTGAATTTGCATCCATATAGCGATCCCTGGGTCAGGAAGACCCTCTGGAGAAGGGAATGGCAGTCGACTCCAGTACTCTTGCCTAGAGTCCTATGGACAGAGGAGCCTGGCAGGCTACAGTCCACGGGATCGCAAAGAGTTAGACATGACTGAGCAACTTTCACTTTCACTTTCAGCCAAGATGAAACCCAGGAATCCTCTTCAACAAGGCCAATTTATATCGCTCTATCAGAACTCAACTAGTCATTCTTATTAGGCATGTGATACTGGGAAGATGAATTCACTTCTTTAAGTTCTCTTTTCCTCATATAAAAAATGCAGATGAAAAGCACCTTTCTCACAAGACGATGGTGAAATTAAAAGATAAAGGATACATTGTCCAAATCAGTCAAATTACATACATTAAATTTGTGTAGCCTTTTGTATGTTACTTCAATACAGCAGTTAAAAAAATTAAATTGTGAACATGTTCCAAAAAGATTTATAAAGGACACTAAATGTAAAGCACAGGCTTTACAAATGTAAACAATTCTTCTTCTTCTTATTAATTCTTATTATAATGTTGGTCTAGAGTAAATGCTTGTTACAATATTGTCTACAATAAATATTATCCAGTACAGAAACACAAGGCAAGGTTAAAGACTTTGGGAATTTGAAATTCTCTACCGATTTTTAAAGTTTCCTTAAAGTGCAGGAGCTATGGTGAACTGTCTTTCTGACTTCTAAGACTCAGCTTATATACAACTTCTGATTTTCATTCCCTCCTCTCCAATCCCTAAGAAGGCAGACACCATCACTGTCTTCTGTGTCCTACCAGTAAATGTGTATAACCTCTGTCTTAATCGCTCTGTGCTCCACTCACTGGCTATCTGCGTGCTGTAGTTCTCTCCAAGGCCATGAGTGCCTGGAAGAGGCCTTAGCCATACTTGTCATTGGTGCCTTCTTGAGCCACAGTCATCACTGAAGCCCCAGCGGCAACANAAATAAGTTTTCTGGTTAACTGACCGTTATCAGAAAGAAAGGGTCGTAAAATGTCAGCAGGCCTCATGGCCAGAGATGATGTAAAACCTCTAAGACCTTTTTTTTATACATTTATGTGAGGCACCTGATTTTGATAAAGGTCAGGACTGCTGACCCCCAAGCGACTTTAAAATTTCCATTTGTCTCTATGTGTAACAAAAGGTATATAAGCAAACCTAAAAAATAAAGAGATCAGATCAGTTTCTGGAAAGACTGATTCCCCTGTGTTGTTCTTTCTTTTTCCCCGTTTTTCTGGCTGAATTCCCATCTTGAGCGTGGGTGCTCACCAAGCCTGCTAATTTTGTCCTGGCATCTAAGATCCATGCGAGAGGGAGCCCAAGGTGGGGCACCCTCTGATATTCAAATGGGTGCCAGTGGCCTACATAGGTGGTGCCAGCTTCTTGTCTCGAAGCTTTATTGGTATCCCACGTAAACCAAGTTATTCAGCATCTTTTTCTCCACTAATATTTCCTACTACACGATCCGTTTCTAATCTCTCTATATATCTGTAATTAAATAAGTTTTTTCCTAGGACGCCAATTCTGTCTCCCCTTTGAATTACCCTGGATCCACCGGGGCTGGACCCTGGCAAGTGACGCCCGAACAGGGAGATCCAACCAGTCCACCCTAAAGGATATCAACCCTAACTATTCATTGAAAGGACTGACATTGAAGCTCCAATACTTTGGCCACCCTGATGCTGGGAAAGATTGAAGGCAGGAGGAGAGGGGATGGCAGTGGATGAGATGGTTGGATGGTATCATGGGTTCAGTATGAGTCTGAGATAGTGAAGGATGGGAAAGCCTGCGTGCTGCAGGGCTCACAAAGAGTCTGACATGAAGGAGCAACTAAACCACCACAACCATCATGGTAGATATATGTCTAACTTTATGAGAGAGTATCTAGCAACTTTCTAACATTTTTATACCATGTTATACTGCCTTCAAAAATGTATGACAATTTCAGTTGCTCCACCAATTTGGCAATATTGGTAATGTTTTTATTTTTTACATTTTATGAATTGGTATCATAGTGTTCACATGAATGTATAAATATATATACATATATATGCAATTGAATTGTATTTTAACTGTTCCTAGTCTTCTCTAATCTTTATATTTTTCATTTTTTAATCTTTTGTTACAGCAGATAAGAATTACTGAATGCATATGAGGAGGATAAATATGATTTATCAGAAGGAGAAAACACTCAGTATGTTCCAATTAAGTATAATGATGGCAGTAAATATTTTATATATTTTTTATTAGCTTGAGGTGGGCTGACAAAAACACCCACATATATGTAAATACATCTGATATATCATCTCCTTATATATATGTATATAAGACCTATTATTCTTATTCTTACTATTATTCTTATTATACCCTACATATGAATATGACATATATATATATGTGGATATATTCTTATACATTTCCTGAGAATATACATATATGTGTGCATATATATTCATTCTTAGCAAATTTCTACAGTGTATATTCTCATAAATAATTGCATGTTCAATTCTATGACAAGTATTAGCCATTTTCTCTCCAGTTATTTCTTCAGATCCACCAGTAACCTCTTCCCAATATCTGCAAACCTAATTAAACTTGTGATACTGTCCAGTATATCTCAGAGTGGCACTTTTCTTTTAATTGTACTTCAATTTGGTTAATATTTAGTGACTTGTCTTCATTATCTTATTTTTCCTGCTATGCTCATTCCCTTATTAAGCCCATCAAATAAATTCCCCCAACGTTAATTGATTCCCTTTTTTTTAGTTTTAATTTCCTTTTGAGGGTTTCCTATCTGATTATATATTTTGCCCACCAGATTATTTAGTGCATTTGTATCACTTAAAAAAAAAGTGATTTTCTACTAATTCTAATTTTGGCATGCAGGCTTCTACTGTTATTTCATCTTTTGGTCATGGATCTCATTTTTTCCTTCTCCATGTTTTGTGCTTGTAAAATAATTGTAGAGATGGAAGGAGAAAGTTTTTATACTTTCAGCTCTTCCTCTCTCTGGCTGTTTGCATCAAAGAATAAATGAATTTCACTTATAGTTGAGTTGAGTATGTACTCTCAGTCATGTCTGACTCTTGGTGACCCCATGGACTGTAGCCTGTCAGGCTCCTCTGTTCATGGAATTTTCCAGGCAAGAATACTGAAACAGGTTGCCATTTCCTTCTCCAGAGGATCCTCCTCACCTGGGGATCAAACCAGTGTCTCTTGCATTCCCTGCCATTGGCAAGTGGAGGCTTTACCTCTATGTCACCTGGGAAGCACCATAGTTGATTTAGTTCTGCGTGTGTGCAGTTTTTTGTTTTTGTTTTTGTATTTATTTTGATGGAGTTAACCACTGGGTTCAAATATTTTGAGATAGAATCAAAATTTTCCTTTAGGTAAGGATTGCAATCTGTGAACTGGTGGTTCTCCAGCGGCCTCTCTCCTCTCCCCTTGTGTAGTTACTCAGGTACTTGTAGGAAGTCTCTCTTCACCTCACTGCCTTTCTGCAACATTTATTGGGGCTGCTTTAAGGTACTGAAGATTTCCTGTGCTCAAGGGATTTCTCTCGGTTTCCTTGGTCTTTCACTACCTTTGGCCCGAGCTGTGGACTCAGCAAAGTCCCCGTGTTCCTTTGGGAGGGTCTCGCTCAGCAGTCTTTTTCTACCCCTGGCTACTTTCAGACTTCTGCCGTGCACCTGGAGAGAGCCCTTGCATGTGGGCTACTTTAGTTCCAGTTTCCCCACACTGCCCCCAGGTTTGCTGAGCCACTGCCATTCCTTCGTGTCCCTTGATGAATTTCCATTGGCTCTTCTGACCTGCCCTCAGTTCTTAATAGGCCACTGCTTTGCCCTTGCAAGGTACGGATTTCCTCTCTGTGGGGAAAGAACCAGTTGTCCAAGCTGGCCTGTTGAGGCTCTCTTGTCCCACGTTTTGCAAATGACTGTGACTGCTGAGCATGCTTATAGCACTGCGCGTGCNGGTCTGGCATGCTGTGATTCATGGGGTCGCAGAATCGGACATGATTAGCAACTGAACTGAACTGAACTGAACTGTTCATCAAAGCCCCCCAGGAAAGAATTTCTGTAATTAGAGTTCTTTAAATGTCTAATGTATCAGGCTTGTCTTACCATTGCTAATAAATATCTCTTAATTAAAAGTTCTTGCTGGTTACTCTTTATCCTAATATTCATAGCGTTGTTTCTTCTTTGTGCCTTGTTTATAACTGTTTGCAATCACAGACTTCTGCAGTTGATTGAAGTTTCTTTGCATGTTTAGCTTACTGATTTTATTTTTTTTAATTAGTTTCTTTTATTTGTTTGTGTGGCAATGATGGGAAATTTCTATATTCTAATCAGAAGGGATGGCCAAACTGTACGCGTTTTACATCATGCAAGTTTGCTTTATCGACTAGGTGCTTGAAGGAGGCAAGTATTGTTTTATAGGTTCATCTACTGTTAAACTGGATTTTTCACACACAAAAAAACCTCTTCTCACATTTATTATGCATAATGAAATTATATATGCTGATCCTAAAATGCAACAAATGAGATCTGTGATCAGAGAAATATAAAATTAATACTATAATTTATTTGAGCCGTAATCTGTTATCTGTTGCTGGTTCCATTCCCATTTTAAATGCAATGGTTCTTAATAAAATGAAATAAAACTTGGGCTTTTTATCTGTCATTGGGGCTTTTCAGTTATAGTCTATCAATGAAACCCTACCATTCTGCTAAGTATAATGACTTTCTCTACTCCTACTTTTAAAACCCCAATTGATGATAATGTTCTACCATAGCATATCGTTAAAGCTAATTATTAAAGAATCCTCCAAATATGTATTACCAGAAATATTAGAAGGTTTTTAAATACAGTGACTAATTAGTGTATTTTCAGAAGAGTAGACTAGTAATATTCTACTCCCATTCCATTTACAGTTCTTACTTTTTTTTTTTAAAGATAAAGTGAAAGCCTTGTTAAAAATATACACCTAAAATTCATTAGAAATCATTACACTTTGCCCTTATACTGGTTTTGCTGATATAATTATGATCTTGCCTTAATAATCTTACTTTGTTAGATAGGAAAAATTGTTTCAATATTTCCAGTTATATTAATATAGTAAATATTCTTGCTGTGATTAATGGAGGCCATTGATTTTACATCCACACTCAAAATGATTTTCTTATTTAAAAATGATTGCCACTTTCCAAGTATGCCTTTGCTTATTAATGTGATAATATCTGAGTTTTAAACTTAACTAAGGCACATTGTATTATGAGAAAATAAATATAATGTTTTTTTTTTTTAAACCTTGTTTTTCATTTCAGTTGTTTATATACCCACTGGTCCTTTAAGAATTGTTTAGTTAACTGATTTTCAAACTTTGGTCTTAGAAACCTTCACATTCTTAAATATATATATTTTTTAAAAACCAGAGGAGCTTTCTGTTTTGTTCATTCAGTTGCTCAGTCATGCCTGACTCTTTGAGACCCCATGGACTGCAGCTCACCATTTATCTGCAGTAACCATATTAAAAATTAAAACAGAAGTTTAAATAACATATTTATTATTTCACTGTTAAATAACAAGCACATTTCATGATAACATAAATATTTCTGTGAAAGACAACTACTTTTCAAAATATTTAACCTATTACCTTTAATATTTGACTTAATGCATATCAACTAGATTTTCATAGCTACCCTCCTTTTAGAAATAAGCTTAATTCTAAATGCCAAATTGGTAATACTTCTATTACTTAACAAAGTTATTCTAAAATAAAATATTTTACATCATCTAATTTTCTTACTCTTTCTACAAATAAATGTATCCTAAAATAATATGCTTTTATACCATAGTGTTTGCATCATTTTATTATTGTATTCAAAATATCTGTTTATTACTTATCCCTACACCCATATCCTATTACATATAGATATAAATTTAAATTGAAAATACTTTTAATATCCTGTGATTATATGTGTCTAAGAATTTCAAATGACTTTTCTGTAATTAGGCATCATTAAAACTTTAATTAGTATAACTTAGACATGAAATTTTTTATAATTATTGAATACAATGTATAAAATTATTGATCTGTGTATTACTGTAATGAGCAGGCCTCTTTTTCAAATTATTTTACATATTAAAATGTATTGTCTCCTGTAAGAATAAGACAGGATATATCACTAGTTGCTTTGATTTTCATAAAGTAATTGTTAAGAAGTCTGGTTGAAAATAATAGAGAGAATTCAAGATTTTTATGACAGTATGACTCAATTATTTGATCTATTTCTATATAATACACTGAGAAGTTAATATGTTACTTGAATTCTTTGAATGTAAGTAATTGGAAACCACATGTATTTCACAGCAACTTATTATTCTGTGATTACCACTCACTTCCTCAATGTCAACACTAATATCTCAAATTATCATTTTAGTCACTAAAATGTAAGCTTATATGAGACTTTTTTTTCTTTTTTGTTAAAACTGAAGAAGCTGGAGCATAAAAGAAAGACTCCTGCATGTTATCTAATGGTGAGCCTTTTCTCAGGCAGAGTTTTTTATGAATGAATATATATTTAAAATATTTAAAAATTAGCAAAAATTTAAAACTGTTGTGCAAACTTTGCCCTGGCGGCACTGCAGGTGCACAAATAACCTAAAATGAAGATTTTCTTTCTTCTCATGCCCCAAATATTTCACTGTTGAAATAATTTCAGGACTTATGAAAGCATCTGTACTTTGTAAAATCCACCTCTGTGATCTTTTAGATAGATGATTGATTTATGTCTTAAACTCCAAATAGAATTTCAATTCTCTCTCATGTGCATCTTGTCTTATACTTACAGTGTTAAAGAATATAAGGCGACTCAACTGTACAAACTGAAAATCCGGAAGTCCTCTCAAAGCTTCCGTCTCTTTTGTCCACAGAAGCTAATAAATCATCATGCTCTATCTGTTTTACTGTCTATTAAATTGATAGCCACTTCAGGCTCTCTTCCATAGAGATTCACTGCCACTTCCGCAGCTCACGGTGTAATACCTTTCCTGGCAACAATTTCCTGAATGATTTTCCCTCTTTTAACCAACTTCTGCCATTCTAATTGACTCCAAGATGCTGTGCATTTGGAGCAAGTGTTTTTGAGCCTGTCATCTTTTCTCAAAATTCTCCAAAGGCTACTCATTACTTAATAAAACCAACACTAATTAACCTACTCTGTAAGACTCTCCATGATATGACCTTCATGTTCTGAGAGGTCTTAATTATGCATTGCCATAAATTTTCATTCATAAAACAATTTCCTTTTCTAGTGTGCTTGACTTCCTATTTATCTGCAGCATCACACAACAGCCATAGTTCTTCCACAATAGTTTCCAAGTTTCTTATGTATTTCCGTGCTTCCCCTAACTCTTTCTAGCATTCCGAATCACCCTCCATGCAACCCATGGACTCTTCAAGCAACAATTGCAAGGTGTCTGCTCTGTGACCGTTATAATGCTAGGCATCAGAGATAAAACTGTGACTGTCATTATCATTCNCTTCCCCTAACTCTTTCTAGCATTCCGAATCACCCTCCATGCAACCCATGGACTCTTCAAGCAACAATTGCAAGGTGTCTGCTCTGTGACCGTTATAATGCTAGGCATCAGAGATAAAACTGTGACTGTCATTATCATTCTTTGGACAAGAGTGCAATGTAATGGCATTGAATGCTCTTTTCCTCCTGATTTTTTTCCCTAGTGAATTTTGACTTTTTATAATGAGTTTTAATTCTTTCCTGAGCCTTTGTTGTTATTTGCTAATGTAGTTTCCGAAGGTAGAAAACTAGAATTTATTTTCTCATTAGCTTTATTCTTTTCCACAGGCAGATGTCAACTCTTCATAGACCCTCACTTCAGAAATACATACAGCTAAAATGAATACTGTCTATATTTCCCCTTGCAGTACTTATAAACACATTTGTATCACAATGAAATCAAAATAGCTTAGGGTAAAATGTATTTTACCTACAGAAACAATGTGAAGAGAAAAGCATTCTGGGATAGGAATGTT
>SJYV01021392.1:0-10337 GCA_006410875.1 Neotragus pygmaeus | reverse complement strand
AATGTGCTCTGTTCTCAGAAAACAGTTCACATGGATCACCATCACTGCATGATTAGCAACAGCCCACTATGGAAATCGGGGTGTGCTTTTCTGTCCATCACGGATTTAAGATAACTTTAATTCCAAGAAATAGAAAACTTAATTGAAACTTATTTAAATAATAGAGAGAATGTGTTGACTCATATAATTAAGATTCCTAAGCCCAGTTTGCTCAAGGCTCTGGCACGGTTTGCTTAAAATTCTCTAAGCTTGTGATCTCCCTGTATCAACTTCCTCTTCAAATTGTCTTCTCCCACTTTAGCAAATGGCTTTGGCAATTACAGGTCTCCAATTAACAGGCCATCTTATGCAGAACAAGCTTTGCACTGACTAAATCATGACTGGACTTAATCCCCTTCGCCAAGAGGATACCATGCACTAATTATTTTAGGTTTGATTTACCTGGTACAGTCACTGTGGGAAGAGGAATGAGATTTTACTCACTAGTTTATCATCCAAAGAATGTAAATGCCATATGGGGAAACGGCTGTTTAGATGTATATAGATAAACTACAGTGAATGACTAACTAGCTACCTAAAAAAACTAACTGAAAAAAGCAACAACATGAAAAACCTGTTCTTGCCATTTTTCCCCCCTCAATTACTTTGTAGCTTTCATTTGATAGCAAATCTCCACAAAAAAATCCAGATATGCAATTCTAGTTTCCATTCTTCCATCATTCCCCAAAGTTATTCTAAAAAAACCTTTTGCCATCAGACTTATTAACATCCCAAACTATCTGTTTCAAAATTCCGTGGTAAACTTGTGTTTCCCAACGTATTTGATCTGGTTAAATTCTTCTTTCACATCATCATTTGTGTTTCTTTCATTTTTTCCCTACTAATTCACTGGCCATTTCTTCTGATTTCCCTTTATTGGTAGAATACCATGTTTAAGATTTGTTAGTACAAAGACACTTTGGGTGTCTTCTTTTTTGTCTAGCTACACTAGTTTCTTGGTGATCTCATGGAAATTCACGGCTCTAAATACCACCTACATGAGGACTCTCAATATATGCATCAATAATTTTGTATTTTTCCTTTAATCATAAGTTTGCGTGTCTATCACATATGTCCGCTTGATTAGGCATAATCTCAATCTTAATGTGTTTGACTTACTTCAAGTTCACCTTCTGGTACTCCATATAGAAACAGCCTTGATATTCCCTTTCCAAACAGATGACAGTTCAATTTTTCGAGTTGCTCATGGCAAAAACTCTAGCGACATATTATCTTTTATGTATATTTTTATTTATTTATTTTTGTCTGTGGTGAGTCTTCCTTGTTGCATTTGCTTCCCCTAGCTGTGGCGAGCAGGGGCTACACTCCGGTCGTGGGGCGCAGGCTTCTTTCCCTGCAGAGCACGGCTCTGGGGCAAGCGGGCTGCAGTAACAGCGTCCCTGGGCGCCCCGGGTGCAGCTCCTGGGCTCCAGAGCATAGGATCTGTTGTTGCGGCGCCTGGACTCAGCTGCTCTGTGCCAGCTGTGGGATCTTTCCAGATCAGGATTCAAATCCGCGTTTCCTGCATTGGCAGGGGGATGCTTTACCACTGAGCCGCCAGGGAAGCCCCAGCAACGTATTCTTGGTTGCTTTCCTTGCGACAGTGCCAGATGGAGATCTTCTCAATTCCCGTTTTTGGATTCATAAATGGCTTGCTGAATTTTTTGTGCCCACTGATGAATATTAAATAGGAAAATGCTTTAAACTGAATTTTGGTTAACATTTTCTCCTTTCCCTATACCCTGAGCATGCCTCTTATTAGCTAATTAAGAGTATTCGGACTAAAATTGATTAATGAAGAGTTTAATTAAAGTGAAGTTGCCTGTTCATAAGACAAACTATATCTTCAAGAGACGTTGATAAAATCTGCTTTACTGTAACCTAAAAAAGTTAGAAATTGTTTGTTTAGTGTTTCAAATCTTATTCAGGAAATCATTTAAACAAATTGCTCCAATAGTTTCTGTCATTACTTGGAAATGTCAATGAACCAGCTTCTAAAGTTTGGTTCCACCCCCCAAATCATGCAATCATCTTGTTCTTTCCCTAGTACACTCATGTAACTGTTTTAGTTAAAAGCCTACGGTTTATACTTAAGACAATTAAGGGACATAAAGATGGATTGCAAAGGACCTGCTCACGGTAATTGAAACAGTGACATTTGCTGCATGTACCGGCTACTGCAGAAGTTTGAGCTCAGGGTACAAAACCTACTCTTCACCCTTTGTAGAAAAATTACTTGGCTTTTCAGAATATATTGTGTTCTCTACACTATCTTGTGGTTTTCATTTTGTGTGAAAGCATGATGAATGCATTATATATAAATTCCTAGTCCTTCTAGTAAATGCAGGGCATAGTCATTAATTAAATTGTGACCATTCCAGTCTATAAAGTATAGCGTCAACCAAACTGGCAGATGGTACCTGCTTCATTTCTCTGTGTTCTAGAAAGTAAGAAGAAATAGAGGTAACCTTTTCCTTACCACATCTGTACACTTTTGTATATCCTTTAGAAAACACTGAAACACATACACTTAAACATATCCTGTAGATCAGTCAATTACAAGAGGAAATCAATTAACTGGTATGATGGTATAAATGTAATATTCATGTGAAAAACATATTATAAAATTCTATGAGTATAAATATCTGATTTTTCAGCCTAATATATTTCATTTTTGTGCACTATATTACTAGTAAGCAAGATAGATGATTTTGGTATTTATGACAGCTGCTAAAATGGAAATACATTATATATTTCACACATTTTCAAAATATATTAGTGACTTAGGTAAATAGTTCAAATAGGAAACATTTCTAGCATTATAACATTTTCAGGTTCAGAGGAGGATAACTGCCAATCAAATTTCTGTCTGTTTTAACATCGTTTTCATTTATACTTCAATCAGATTCTACTAATAGAAATATTTGATATTATACATGTTTCAATGCCATTCTCCCAAATCATCCTGATGTATGGCAAAACCAATACAATATTGTAAAGTAAAAAAAAAAAAGAGAAAAGAAATATTTGCATCACATTCTATTATCACCTTGAAATTCTAACAAACTTAAAGAATATTATAGCTGAATGATTTTAATATATGAGATATGCTATATATAATGAAAATAATAGCTGCACTATTAATCACTGAAAATAAGACACTATTTAATGCTAGGGGGAAAAATTACAGATTTTTGCTCTTTGACACTTATACAAACTTTAACTATCCTATAGTAATTATAATAAAAATTAGCTATACTAAACTTTGGCCCAATAATTGTGACATTATATAATTTTTAGGAATTCTTTTTTTTTTTTTNAACTCTACCAGGTAGGTCTTAAATCAAAGCTGAGTATTGCCCACTAGCAAAAATGAAAATCTACTGTAGACCTTAGTTCTAACAAATCAGAAGTTTATATTGTAACTTCAGTACTGTTTTCTAGCCACTGGAGGAGTTAGGGAAAGGGGAGCTATTCCAGAGACCAAGGTGGGAAATTTGTAGAAAACACTGTGTTTTCTGCTTTAATAAATGACCTATTTTTATACCCTCCTAAAAAGATGAAACTGATTATCTTTTGTAACTTCTAATGAGAAAGAACACTCAACCAATTAAAGAAATTTTTGAATATATGGTAGTCACATTAAGATGGAAGTAAAATACTAAATTAAGAAGTGTATTTGTGGGCTGTAAAGTTCCTAAAACTTTTCTCCTGGCAGTGAAATTTACAATAATTGATCAAAATCAAAAATGTAAATGAACAGTCCAAAAGACTAACCAATAATCAATCTAGTAAAAAAACGATTCTGGCTGTTCTATGCGCTTTCAAGAGGTTAAATTAAAAAAAAATTTATTCAAGGGTTATTTAACAAATCAATGGGTCAATTTTAGCTTTTACAATTTAAGTATTTAAAGCAATCAATATTCAAGGGATTTTTAAGGTTAAAATTGTCCTGTGATTATTTTTTTATTTTATTTATCACCTTTCACTATCTGTTGTTCTGAATTTGCCCAAAGCGAACTCCCTGTTCTCTGTCAGAAAGGCAAAAAATTACAAGAGTTAATAAAAGAGAAATGAAGGTGTAGAAAACACAATAAAAATTTTAACGCTTGATATTTTAAGACTTTGGCTTCACTGAGTTAAGGAAAAGGGCAAATACATACATTACAAAAAGATATTATGCAAATAGTTATGCGTAAACTTGGAAACTATTGTTTAAGCCTTTGTCAGCTACAACAAAATATCTAATAAAGACAACACCTTTATNTGATATTTTAAGACTTTGGCTTCACTGAGTTAAGGAAAAGGGCAAATACATACATTACAAAAAGATATTATGCAAATAGTTATGCGTAAACTTGGAAACTATTGTTTAAGCCTTTGTCAGCTACAACAAAATATCTAATAAAGACAACACCTTTATAATGCCAAACTAACCACCGAATTCAGTTAATCAGGAAGACACTGGTAAGTCCTATAATTCTTGCAACATGTCCAAATTTAGAGGAAAAAATAAAAAAAACTCTTAAGAATCCTGCTAGATATATTTTCTCTACCTAAAATCAATAGTAATGTAAGTATTAAAAATTTTTCCCCTCCTCCAAGGCAATATAACTGGGTTCAACATCCGTCATAACTTTATATTTCTACAGAACAATTTTAATAAAACATACTGTTACTAATCTGTCTTTCTGAATTTCATACTAAACCATGTAAATGACACTTGAAAGAAATTCGAAAAGATTCATCTTATATAATTATCATTTCTAATACCAAAAGTTTCTTTCATTTCAACATGTTTTTAGAATCCAGAGTTATGCTATAGCTTAAAATAAATCAGTCAAACAAAAAGTTTGTTTTACATTAGACGCTAAAGACCATGCAGTATTTTTACTGGGTGCCACATGCTAAATTCCAGATTTGTCCTGCAATTTGTCAGTCATTATAGTTCATCCAGGCAACTTGTAAACAAAGGCTATAAGCCAAGTTTGATATGAGAATTCAATTAAATAAAACTTAAAACGGTCATCATTCACTAAATAGGAAGCAGTAAAAAGGAAAAATGCCACCACACACCTCTTTTAAAAAGGCAGCAAAGTTATTATGCACGAAATATCAACGCATAAGTTTCACCCTCCCAAACAAGTTTTTGTTACAGTATTCATCGAAATAAAGCTAGGCTCTTTCCACCTATCAGCAAGGTAACTTTGACTTAGTTTACAAGTCTTTTTCATTGTAAGGGGAAGCTATTGCTGTAAAGTTGTTTTCCAGTCATTCCGAGTTGCCTACTAAGAAAATGTAAAGAGTTTATGTTTTGACACCTAATTACCCTCACTGAAAAATTGCTTTTTATGCAGAACTCTACGTGGTTGTGTTGCTTTTGGCCTGTTAAAGGCAAAGCAACATTATCTCTGGATTGCCAATAGTTTCTCCTTATTTGGCTAACATTGAGAGATCCCAATCAGACTACTATAAAACTTTAACATGCACAAAGCAACCATTTTGAGAAAAGTTTGTGACCAGCTTTCTTTTTTCCCACCCCCCTTCCAAAGAAAAACCAGAGCTTGGAAACCGGCTTTGAAAAGACTGCCTCGTTATTTATTCTCTTTCTAACCCCAACACACACTCCAGGAACTGGGGCCAAAGGATCTCTGACACTGCGGCAAACTCGACTCGGAGTAAGACTCTCTTCCGTACGTTCCGGTCCCGCGGCGGACAAACCTTTTTAGAACGCTTCCTTACACTACCCACTTTCATACTCTCCCTTTCAGCCGGTGTAGATCAGCTAATTACACCGTTTCCCCCTCCCCAGTGACCAAGAGTAATAAAAGAGAAAACAGGAAACCGTCCGATCAGGGCACTCGGCTTAGGGCACTTGATTACTATTATTATCATCACCATTTGTAATCAAGTCCTAAAAACTACAACAAATCCAAAGCCCACCTAACACGCCAAATTCGTCCTTGTCCCTAGGGCCTCTCGTTCGTCGTTATTTTCAGCATCCTCCGTCCCCCTGGCCGATCACCGACGTCGGGGACGCAGGCACAAGCCCACTACACCCCTCCCCATCTCGACCCCAAATCCCAGACCCACGTCCACAAATGGCCCCGCGGCCCCAACCTGCCCACAGGCCCGTCTCCCCTCGGCCCCGGAAATCGCCCGTTCCCTGACTCCACCACCCGCCGGTCTGAAGGGGGCCTCAAGCCGAGAGCCCTCCCTCCACCAGCTCTCTCCCTCCCTCCTCCGCGGGAAGCCGCCCCCTCAGCCCGCCGCAGGGAGTCTCCCGCCGCCCCCAGCCTCTGGAGACCGGGAGCGGAGGAGAGGCCCGAGCGGGAGGCCGACGAGGACTCCAGGGGTCGGGAGAGCGGCGGCGGGGCGCACAGACCTGGTGCAGGGCAGTGAGTCCGTCCACATTGGCGTAATTGATGTCGGCGCCGCGGTGCAGCAGCTTGAGCACCTCGTCCGTGTCGCCGCTGGAGCAAGCAGCCAGGAAGACGGCGCCATCATCGAACTTCACCTTGGTCTTCTGGCGCTTCACCACAGGAGGCTCGAGGTCCGTCTCGGAGCCGATCCAGCGCTTCAGCTGCTCGTTCCGCTTCTGCTTCGCGTCCGCCATCTTCATCCCCTCTCCTGCCGCCGGGTCTTCTTATCGCGAGGGGGGGAAGGGGAAGGCGGAGAGGGAAGAGAGGGGAGGCGCGGGGCGTGTGACTGTTTCTATGAGTGCGGCCAGAGGAGGGCTGGGAACCGGGAGGAGACGCTCGAGACTTCCAGTATCCCACAGAGCACTGGGGCGGCGCGCCCGGCCGAACGGACCTCCCTTCCTACCTCAGAAGCCCTCCCGCCCCCGGCCCGGCCACCCGTCACCGGCGGCCAATCTAACGTAACTTCGCGAGATCCGGGCAGGGAGGCGCCCTGCGGGCAGTGCGCATGCGCTCTGGGCCTGGGCCCGCCCCAGGAAGAGAGCCCCCGCGAACTGTGGCGGGGGCGGCCCGGCCACCGGAGGGAAGCGGGTGTGGTCCCGGCCGCCTGGTCTGCAGGGGCTGGGGCCGACCTGGAAGGGCGGAGACGGGGAAGGAAGGTTGTCCTGCCCCGCTGAGAGCTCCTGGGGTTCCAGAGGCCAAGCGCCGGGCCGTAGTGCGGCCCTGCGGGACGGACCTGCTTCCTGGGCTGTCTCGACTAGGCCGAGTCGTTTCCTCAGGGCGGAGGATTTTCCTATTGGCTGCGTTGTTTGAATGGAATGGAGGCTAGATAGGCAGGTCGTGAGTTAAGCGCTAGTGATTTCCCTTTCCAGGGAACTCAACATGAACTTTTAAAAGCGGGGTCTGTGTGTCGAGGTCTTTGGTGGTAGTTACACCAGATCTCAGCCCAAGGTGACAGCCTGGTGACCAGGGGTGACCTGCAGTAATTGCAGTGGCTTTCTGCCAGCCTTCACTTATAGAAACATCTTTCTTCGTATGCTTGTTTTTTCTTGGTTTGGGGTGTATGTGTGTTTCGGGGGGGGGGGTATTTGTTTTATTCTCTCACGCGTATTTTGAGTCTTCTTTCCCTTGAGTTCTTCAGTCCTGTCTACCCCTATCTCTGAGTTTAGCGCAGCCTTGTTACTGGTACTGACTTTTAAAGGGATTTCTGGTTCCTGCTCCATTGCTTTCTAATGATGGATAAAGATCCAACTGCGTCTAGAGTTCAAAAGGAATGTTAATATTACGCAAATGATTTAACCGGTATTTATTGAATACTTACTATGAGCCAGTCATTGTTCTAGGTGCTGGCGTTTTAATGACGATAACAACATACTTTAAACCACCTTTTGAAGTCACGTGTTCAAAATACTTTATCATAATCATAAAAAAGGCTTTTAAACTTTATCATGTATGACACCCTCCCCCGCAACACACATATGTTCAGTTCAGTCNACCTGTCTTTCTGGGGCACTCTTGCATAAACCATGAGAACACTGAGCCAGGCTCAAACTTGGCTGGCAAGGTGACCTGGAGACAAACAGCTCCCAGCGGGTAGAGCATGCGGGTGTGAAGCGGGTGTGGTTTACGCTTCTACACAGAAGGGAAGGCCATGAACAGCCACACAGTATTCGCTCATTCCCAAGAAAAATGATCGGAGCTGTGTCAGCTGTAAAATGTTGAGATAAAAGTTGTGTAATGGCGGCTCTTAGGGGCCCACCTGGGGCCTGATAATCAGGGTCCAGTTCAACCAGGCCAGCGGGTCAGCACAGTGGCCATCCCCACTGCAGATGGTGAGGAGACAGGCCCAGGGGCGTGCCCAAGGCCACCTAGTCACTAAGTGGACGCCAGAGCCTCGGAGCAGCCCCAGATCACAGGGGGAGTGGTGGAGCTTAGGAACCAGGTGAGGAAGGGCCAGGTGAAAAGGCAGGATGCAAATGTGAGGCAGGACGTGATCAGGCATGTATTAAAAGCCACGATGACACAGCTGTGTGCAGCGGTCAGACTTCACGTATGGGTTTGTTATCTGACTTTTTCCCCCAACAGGCATATACTCCATTCGTAACTCTTTATAAAGTGATTTTTTCTTTTTAATAAGAAGGTGCTCTGTTCAGTGAGTGCTGCTTACTGAGGCCAGTTGGCAAGAGAGCAGTGGCCTGTAGAATAAAAATTAGGACTGTGCTGTGCTTACTCAGTCATGTCCGACTCTCTGTCCCATGGACTGACTGTAGCCCGCCAGGCTCCTCTGTCCATGGGGATTCTCCAGGCAAGAATACTGGAGTGGGTTGCCATGCCCTCCTCCAAGGGATCTTCCCCAAACAGGGATCAAACTTGGGTCTCCCGCATTGCAGGTAGATTCTTTATATCTGAGCCACTAAAGCTGAAATGCCACTTAAAAAGAGGGTCTGTCAGAGCAGGTTCTTGGAGAAAGCCTCAGGTGAGGTGTGTGCCACACCTCACACCTGTGGCCCAAGGAACCAGGTCTCCTTCTCTTTGGTGGCCTGGCCTTCCCATCGGGCCCGCCCTGTGGGGTCCTCCGCACACACACCTCACTTCCTGTCTTGCCTCCTTCCCTCAATCCCCCTGCCACGTCCCACCCCGTTACTGACCCCACTTCAGTGCACCTCTGTCTTGTGCTGGCCTCTCGTGAGCCCCCCACAGGAAGGGCAGCCCCAGGCCCACCAGACTTGCCAAGGGTCATCAGGGGCCCTCAACAAACAGGCGGATGAGGGGGAGTCACTCGTGGCCCCAACAGCATCCTCCTGCAGCGCTCTGCTCCACCCACATGGCTGCAAGCACACCCATGTGGCACTTCATACCCCGTCCTTTCCCTACTTGTATCGGAAGCATTTCCTCAGTATTAAACTCCTTGGAAAAGCTGTTTTGGGTGACTGAGGATGTTCAGTCCCACAGAGTCCAGTTTCCCTGATATCCTCCCTGCGGCCCGTGGAATGCTCAGTGCCCTGTGGAGTGTTCGGGACGGCTCCAGTTCCCACCGACACATGACAAAACAGTTCCCCGCAGGACCTCTGAGGCTGTGCCAGTTCCTGCCAGGCATTGCCTTACAGCAGGCACTCCCGGGGGCGGGGTGGTGTCACCCCACGCCCACAGGTGCACTCACCTTCCAGGTGCCGCCTCTGGTGGTCGAGCATGACGTCCTTGCAGTAGAACATCTTGTTGCAGACCTCGCAGGCGAACTTCTTGTCCCCATGCTTCTTTTTGTGCTNGTACTTTGGTCACCTCATGTGAAGAGTTGACTCATTGGAAAAGACTCTGATGCTGGGAGATGTTGGGCGCAGGAGGAGAAGGGGACGACAGAGGATGAGATGGCTGGATGGCATCACTGACCCTAAGGACATGAGTCTGAGTGAACTCCGGGGGTTGGTGATGAACAGGGAGGCCTGGCGTGGTGCAGTTCATGTGATCGCAAACAGTTGGACATGACTGAGCGACTGAACTGAAAGATATCTCCAATTTATGTTCCAAATTGAAATACAGATACCTCCATATTAATAATTTTAAGTCCTATCAGTGCTTTCTGAACTTTTGAAAAGTGTTCATTTTCAATAGAAAGCTTTCTGTCATTGAAGAGATCCTTAATTAGAAATTCTTAAATAGAAGTTCAGATTTTTGTCTCAGTTACTAACTTGTCCTGTGGTCTTGGCCAGAATATTTGATAACACTTCTGAAATAGAAAATATATAAACCTGTCTAATATCAGGAATTTTTAAAGTATGTTGGCATAATGATTAATGATTTTTTTTAATAAACTTTAGAAAAGAGTGAAATTCTATATTTAAATAATTTACTCAGTGAATATCTACTGCAGATCCCCTACAA
>SJYV01021386.1:0-11863 GCA_006410875.1 Neotragus pygmaeus | reverse complement strand
CTCTGCTTTTTAATATGCTGTCTAGGTTGGTCATAACTTTTCTTCCAAGGATCAAGGGTCTTTTAATTTCATGGCTGCAGTCTCCATCTGCAGTGATTTTGGAGCATAATATCACATACCTGTTAAATGATGAAGTATAATTCAAACTAGAATTTAAGCCTTTGTGACTGATTGTCTGGGGTTCAATTGTGTTCATTGATTGGCTTCCTCCCCCTTCTGCTGCATATTTTTGTTGAGAAAATTACTAAATAATGAGAGAAAATCTGAGATTAGTCATGGAACCTGAAGGGTACAAGTAATAGATAAATTTATTATTTTTTAAATGTGAGCAATGAGCAGACCAAGTACATATCTAAGAAATATGTAAACATCAGATTGAAGAAGGCCTTACATGTCAGGATAAAAAAATCCAAACTTTGTTTGGAAGTAATTGAACATTCTTTGAAAGTTTCAGAACAGAGAAATGGTATTTACAAAACAAAACTTATAAGTGAGGAACATGAGGATGGTGTATCAAAGGGGAATTGGAGGACTGTTCACTAAGGGATATACTGCTGTGATTATAAGTTAAGTTAAGTTAAGTTGCTCAGTCGTGTCCGACTCTTTGCAACCCCATGGACTGTAGCTCACCAGGCTCCTCCGTCCATGGGATTCTCCAGGCAAGAATCTTGGAGTGGGTTGCCATTTCCTTCTCCAGAGGATCTTCCCGACCCAGGGATTGAACACAGGTCTCCCACATTAGAGGCAGACGCTTCAACCTCTGAGCTATATGTTTGATCAAATCACAACCTTGTACATGACGTTCAAATGGTGAAAGTAGAAGAGTCTAGAACCAGAGATGGTTATCTCTATTTTTCTAGTCCTCTTGCTAACTATCTAACTAAGGTGGTCTCATAATTTCTCTTGAGTTTTTCCAACCACTCAAATAAACAGATTGTACTGGATAACTTCTTAGGTTCTAATTGAAGCACTGATGAAAGTGCTCAGCATGTACTATGCAATAAACAAATATTTACTTATTAAATGAATTAGTGAAGAAGTGAGTGAATCTATGACTATATGATATATTTTCCACCTCTTAATACTTATATTCCTTGCAGAAGCCTTGAAATTTCGGAAAAGTACAAAGAAACAAAAGTGACACATAATCCCATCATCCTGTTGAACTCTATCAACTATGATGAAGATTCTCATGCACCTCCCTTCCATTTTCTTTTTTTCCTCTATTTTATTTCTTCCACCTCGGCTTCCTAAAAATGTTTGTTTTGACATTCTTGAGGGTGGTTAATATATTCTCTATGTGAATCATTTGGAAAGCCAAGAAAGAGAAAATACCTTGTTAGAATAAAAGTGTATATAATAACAGTGACATGTTTCTTTTGTCCCCACCAGGATGTAGAGGGTGATAGGAGCCAGTCCCAGAGCTCCCACCACTGCCCCTCACTCCTGACCGCAGGCCCCGTCTCTCCATCACAGTGTGCCCGAGAGACTGGTTGAAGGAGGCCACAAGTACACCTAACAATGTACCTTTTCCAAAGATGTAACCAAGCCCCACATCTTCACTTTTCTCAATCATTTCAATTCACCCAAGCCTCTTGGCCCATCTTGCAGCCCCAAGACCCTTATTTGTGTATCCTCAATGTGACCACATTCTCTGATGAGTTCCCATCTCCCTCCCTCCCCAGCTCATTGTGGAATCAAGGAGTATGTACAAATCAGGAGAGACTAGGTTTTATTATGGTGACACATCAAGCATACACATGCACACCAACCCAAAATTCTACTGGTTCTCACAAAACGAAAGTGCACTTCTCACTTCATCTTTATGGTCAACATTGGTTGGCAAGGAGCCTGCTCTATACAGTCACCTAGAGAAGAAGCTGACAGAGGCTCCAGTTTCCTATCAAAAACAGCTGGAAATAAAGCCATACTCATGCCATCTGTCAAAAGCTTTGTTTTTCTGGTGCCTCATCTTTTTATTATGTTTTATAAGTCCCGCTTGGCAAAACTTCCACTGTGATTAAATCCAAGTCTTCACTTAGATAAAGTGTGTGGCCAAACAGCTGAACATGGCTAAAGAAAAACAAGAAAAAAGGAATGCAAAAAGGCAAAATGATTGTCTGAGGATTTCTTACAAATAGCTGAGAAAAGTAAAAGGCAGAGGAGAAAAGGAAAGATGCACCCATCTGAATGCAGTGTTCCAGAGAACAGTAAGGAAAGATAAGACAGCCTTTTAAAGTGAACAGTGAAAGAAATAGAGGGAAAACAATACAATGGGAAAGACTAGAGATCTCTTAAAGAAAATTAGAGATACTAAGGGAATATTTCATGTAAAGATAGGCACAATAAAGGATAGAAGTGATATGGACCTAACAGTAGCAGAAGATATTAAGAAGAGGTGGCAAAAATACACAGAACTATACAAAAAAGATCTTAATGACCTGGATAACCATGATGGTGTGATCACTCACCTAGAGCCAGACATCCTGGAATGTGCAGTCAAGTAGGCCTTAAGAAGCATCACTATGAACAAAGCTAGTAGAGATGATGGAATTCTGCCTGAGCTATTTCTAATCCTAAAAGAGATGATGAAAAAAAAAAAAAAAAAAGATGATGTTGTGAAAGGGATGCATTCAATATGCCAGCAAGTTTGGAAAACTCAGCAGTGGCCACAGGACTGGAAAAGATCAGTTTTCATTCCAACCCCAAAGAAGGACAATGCCAAAGAAGGTTCAAACTAGCGCACAATTACATTCATTGCACATGGTAGCAAAGTAATACTCAAAATCGTTCAAGCTAGGCTTCAGCAGTATGTGAACCAAGAACTTCCAGATGTACAAGCTGGTTTTAGAAAAGGCAGAGGAACCAGAGATAAAATTGCCAACATCCATTGGCTCATAGAGAAAGCAAGAGAAATCCAGAAAAACATCCACTTTGCTTCATTGACTATGCTAAAGCCTTTGACTGTGTAGATCGCAACAAACTTTGGATAATTCTCAAAAAGATGAGAATACCAGGCCATCTTACCTGCCTCCTGAGAAATCTGTATGCAGGTCAAGAAGCAACAGTTAGAACCAGACTTGGAAAAACAGACTGGTTCCAAATTGGGAAAGGAGTACATCAAGGCTGCATATTGTCACCCTGCTTGTTTAGCTTATATGCAGAGTACATCATGCAAAATGCTGGTCTGGATTAATCACAAGCTGGAACCAATATTGTTAAGAGAAATATCAATAACCTCAGATATGAAGATGACACCACCATTAAGGGAGAAAGTGAAGAGGAATTTGAGTCTCTTGAAAGAGGAGAGTGATAAAAGCTGGATTAAAACTCAACATTCAAAAAGCATAGATGATGGCATCTGGTCCCATTACTTAATGGCAAATAGATGGAGAAACAATGGAAACAGAGACAGACTTTATTTTGTTAGGCTCCAAAATCACTATGGATGGTGACTGCAGGCATAAAATTGAAAGATGCTTGCTCCTTGGAAGAAAAACAATGACAAAAGCGATGACCTAGACAGCATATTAAAAAGCAGAGACATTACTTTGCCTACAAAGGTTCATATAGTCAAGGTTATGGTTTTTCCAGTAGTCATGTACATAATGTGAGAGCTGGACAATAAAAAAAGGGTGAGCACTGACAAATTGATGCCTTTGAACTGTGGTGTTGGAGAAGACTCTTGAGAGTCCCTTGGACAGCAAGGAGATCAATCCAGTCAGTCCTAAAGGAAATAACCCTGAATATTCATTGGAAGGGCAAAGGTGAAACTCTAATACTTTGGCCACTTGATGTGAAGAACCTACTCTTTGGAAAAGACCTTGATGATGGGAAAGATTGAAGGCAGGAGGAGAAGGGGATGACAGAGGGTCAGATGGTTGGATAGCATCACTGGCTCAATGGACATGAGTATGAGCAAGCTCCAGAGGTTGGTAATAGACAGGGAAACCTGGTGTCCTGCAGTCCATGGGGTAGCAAAAAGTTGAATGTAACTGAGCGATTAAACAACAGCAAAAGGAAAGTAGTACTCATTCAGTACCTATGGGAACAACACCTCACATTGAACAATTTTCTAGTCACTTACTCTCTTCTCCCTTAGAAGACTGTTTTACAGCATCCAGTTAGTCCTCAGACTTGCAGTCCCCTTCACAGTTTCAGCCAATGATCTATCCCTTGATTTAGGGTTAGAATGCTGCTGCTGCTGCTAAGTCGCTTCAGTCGTGTCTGACTCTGTGTGACCCCATAAATGGCAGTCCACCAGGCTCTGCCATCCCTGGGATTCTCCAGGCAAGAACACTGGAGTGGGTTGCCATTTCCTTCTCCAATGCATGAAAGTGAAAAGTGAAAGTGAAGTTGCTCAGTCATGTCCAACTCTCGGTGACCCCATGGACTGCAGCCTACCAGGTTCCTCTGCCCATGGAATTTGCCAGGCAAGAGTACTGTAGTGGCTTGCTATAGGGTTAGAATAAGTTCAGTTCAATTCAGTCACTCAGTCGTGTCCAACTCTTTGCAACCCCATGAATCACAGCACTCCAGGCCTCCCTGTCCATCACCAACTCCCGGACCCCACTCAGACTCACGTCCATCGAGTCTGTGATGCCATCCAGCCATCTCATCCTCTGTCGTTCCCTTCTCCTCCTGCCCCCAATCCCTCCCAGCATCAGAGTCTTTTCCAGTGAGTCAACTCTTCTCATGAGGTGGCCAAAGTACTGGAGTTTCAGCTTTAGCATCATTCCTTCCAAAGAAATCCCAGGGCTGATCCCCTGGTTGGATCTCCTTGCAGTCCAAGGGACTCTCAAGAGTCTTCTCCAACACCACACTTCAAAAGCATCAATTCTTCAGTGCTCAGCNTAGGAGAGGGCGGGATGATCTGGGAGAATGGCATTGAAGCATATATACTATTATGTAAGAAACGAATCACCAGTCTATGTTTGATACAGGATGCAGGATGCTTGGGGCTGGTGTACGGGGATGATCCAGAGAGACGTTGTGGTGTGGGAGGTGGGAGGGGGATTCGGGATTGGGAGCTTGTGTGCACCTGTAGTGGATTCATGTCGATGTATGGCAAACCCAATAGAGTATTGTAAAGTTAAATTTAAAAATAAATAAATAAATAAATTTAAATTAAAAAAAAAAAGAAAAAGAAATTCAATCCCCTGAGCAGAAGCAGCAGCAGCTCAATACTCATTCTGTAACTCTTTGGTCCCATCTTCAGTTTAACTACCATGACAATTCATTGCAAATGACTTTAAAATCTTGTTAAAATATCTGACTTGCCCAGTTTCCAAAGAATCTAACATTTAATTTGTCCACATTCTAAATAACTTATTATTAATAATTATAATCACTTAAGATTTTAGTACATAGAACAGAGATTCAAATATAGTTTTTAAATTTGGCAGTAATACAATAATGAGCTACTTTATCTTTTTCCTCCAAGAAGAAACAAAACTATACCCTATTTCTTTATTAGCTATATTCCTGAAGAATTACTTTTTAAATGTTATGTTTACATTAAGCCACAAAACTGGTTTTATCTACAAAACTACAATTTTTTTTTCATTTTAACCACTGACTATAGAGTAGAAAGCTAGAGAGGATTTATTATACTAAATTATTCATAATAATGAATTTCATTTAGGAAAGTAACAGCATCTTACTATGGTGCATGAGGTGGGCCTTAAATTATTTGTCATAGAAAGTCATTTGTTATAATGGCATTTACAATATTAGAATTTCTTCTGTAAATCATTTACATTCTTTCACATAAGAGTTACTCTTAGACTATATGGCTGTACATTTTAAATTCAATAGGAAGTAACATTTAAGAATATTCTGTGTCAATATAAATTTTTTATGATATTAATTATAAAATTTTAATACAACAAAGATAATAGATATTTACCAGTGGTGACTCTGTAGTTTTAGAATCTTCAAAGTTTGGCCTCTCATGAAGGTTGTTGAATTTCAAGGATTTCTTGTCCTCTTGAGATAATTTCTCCTTAATGCAGGGTTTTTCTAAATCTGTACTTGGCAAAGAATCCTTGCTCTCAAGAGGTATGTGGGACTCTTCATGCTTTTTATTACTTTCTATATCTATGCTTTCCTTCTTCAAATTTCTCTCAAAAAAATTGTTTTCCTCTAATTTTTCAATAGCAGGAGAGCATGCGTTAGGATCCACATAGGTATCAAAATCTGCATGTGAAGTTCCTGCTGTTGAAAACACATATTTACAAAAGTTAAGTAAATAATTATAAATAAATAAATGGATTAAACTGTTCATTCACCAAAACTTCTGTGGTATAAGTATTTATCATTAAACACTATTTTTAAAATCAATTTTCTTTACTGAGTCCTCAGTTTTAAAGACTTTTATACAGCTTATGTTTATAAATGACAATCCTAATTTACCTATATATTCAGACTTAAATGATTTAGACTAATGGAGGGAGACAAGGTTTTATTTTATGATGCAATCTTAAAATTGACACGTTTCCATTTCAGTCTGAGGTTCAATTTCTACTTTTCTACCCTCTCTCCCACTCAAGTGTTATATCAGTAATTTATGAGAAATAATGCAGAAAAAACCTTACTTTCCACATTTTACCTCTTTTGCTTAGCATAACTAGTGGTGAGGAGAGGGCCATGAGAAGTCTGCCAAATGAAAGAACTGCAGCAGTTAGGGGCACAGAAAATGTTTGAGCTAAGACACCTGCTTCTGGGAAGCTACAAAATGAGCTAGATTATATTAATCACCCACCTCATTATGTCTGCTTTAAATAAACCACTTGGGGGTAGATCACTGGTTTTCAACCTGGATGCACAATAGAATTGTCTGAAGTTACTCTTTAAAACTGTCAGTGTATGGGCCTGACCCCAGACCAATTAAATCAAACACTGACTGTGGGAATCAGGCATTTTGTTTGTTTGTTTCTCCCTCTCCCCTACCAAGGTCTCCAGGTGATTATAACGTGAAACTAAGATTATGGAACTTTGGTGTAGATTTTCTTAAGAATAAAATTCTTAAAAAAAATTTATACCATATTGCTTTCATTACCACATACACATATTTATCCAAACTAAATATAGCTTCATCTGATTAGCCCATATTCTCTTTCCAATATGCATATCTTACTGTATAAATAGACTGTGTAAAATAGTAGAAGCTATAAACTAAAATAGTCTTCCATGAAGTAAACTCTGTCTTACAGCACATTGCTGCAATCAAATGTTTATATAACTCAGCAATTGCACATACTATTTAGAACTTCCATTTTCAATTATCACCTCTAAATTGCATAAGTACTGTGAAAAACATAATAAGTTGTATGTCAGAAAAATATTTTATAGAAAACCTTTATGAAAGCTATTCCATGCAATAAAACTTTTATGAAAATGCTATACTTTCCTAATAAGCTTGAAAATAAATTATCTGAATCTAGGTTTTGGGGGGTTTTTTGTATGTATGGAAGGAGATGTCATTTCCTAAGTGTAAATGTCTACAACTAACCTCTACAGTATTTTTGCTAGATTGTAAAATTCCATTATAGGGATTTATTGCTGCTGAAAAAATGAGAGCACAACATTTTAATAATGCATACTATGTGATGCAGAAAGTACAGATACGATTTAATTTATTCTATTCATTAGAAGCCCTGTTAAGTCATAAAAAATAGTTGTCTGGGTTCACCATTCAAAAATCAATTATTCTAACCTGTCATATCAAGAGGCTAAAGAAGAAAAATCACAGGATCATAGCAACAGATGCAGAAAAAGCATTCAACAAAATCCAACACTCATTCGTGATAAAAATCCTCAGCAAACTAGAAATAAAGGGAAACTTTCTCAACTTAATAAAGCCTACCTACAAAAAAACTAGTTAACAAAATACTTAATAATAAGAAACTAAAAGCTTTATCTCAAATATCAGGAACAAAAGATGTCCATTCTTACCACTCCTTTTCAACACTGTACTGGAAGTCATAGCTAATTCAATAAGACAAGAAAAGGAAATAAAAGGTATGCAGACTAAAAAGGAAGAAATAAACCTGATTTTGTTCACAGATTACAAGAATGTCTAGGTACAAAATCCAGAAGAACCAACAACAACAACCAAAAAACTCCTAGAATTAATAAGTGCTTATTGCAAGGTTGAGGATACAAGTTGAGCTTACAAAAGTCATTTGCTTTCCTACACACTAACATGAACAAGTGAAATTAAAAATTAATAACACAGTACCATTTAAATTAGCACATGAAATTGAAATACTCAGGTATAAATCTAAAAAAAAATACAAACAAGACCTATATAAGGAAAACTGGATGAAAAAAATAAACTGGATGAAAGAAATAAAAAAAAACTAAATAAGTGTTTTTTTTTCACACTAGTTCACATTCATAGATTAGAAGATTCAATTTGTCAAGATGTCACTTCCTCCCAATTTCATCTACAGATTAAATATAGTCTCAGTCAAAGTCTCAGCAAGCTATTTTGTATATATTGATAAATTGGTTTTAAAGTTTATATGCAGAGGCAAAAGACCCAGAACAGGCAACAAAATATAGGAAAAGAACAAAGTCAAAAACTGACACTATACAACTTAGAAAATTATCATACGGTTACAGTAAGCAAGGGGCTTCACTAGTGACTCAGTGGTAAAGAATCTGCCTGCCAATGCAGGAGATGCTGGTTTGATATATGGATCAGGATGATACTCTGGAAAGGAAATGGCAACCCACTAAAGTATCCTTGCCTGGGAAATCCCATGGACAGAGAAGCCTGGCAGGCTATGGTCCACAGGGTTACAAAAGAGTAAGACACTACTTAGCAAATAAATAACAGAGTAATCAAGACAAAGTGATTAGTGGAATAGAAAGGAGAATCCATAAATAGATCCACATAAATATAATCAACTGATCTTTAACAAAAGTGTAAAGGCAATACAATAGAGAAAAGATAAGTCTTTCCAACAAGTGGTGTTGGAACATGTGAATATGCACATGCCCCAGAATAAATCCAGACACAGACCATACTCTTCATAAAAGTTAACACAAAGAAATAATAAAACTAACTGTAGAATGCAAACCTATAAAACTCCAAGGTGATATGGGAAAATTCAGATGATCTTGGTTATTCTAATAACATTTTAAGATACAACACAAAAGACAGGATGCATGAAAGAAATAATTGATAAGCTCAATTTCATTAAAATGAAAATGTTCTGTTCTATGAAAGATACTGCTATGAGAGTGAGGAGATAACCCACATATTTGGAGAAAATTTTTGCAAAACACATACATAAAATGCTGCAATCTAAAATATGCAAAAGAACTCTAAAAGTTCAAAGTAACAGAATAGACAATTCGATTACAAAATNGTTCTGTTCTATGAAAGATACTGCTATGAGAGTGAGGAGATAACCCACATATTTGGAGAAAATTTTTGCAAAACACATACATAAAATGCTGCAATCTAAAATATGCAAAAGAACTCTAAAAGTTCAAAGTAAAAGAATAGACAATTCGATTACAAAATGGGCCAAAAACCTTAAAAGATAGCAAAGATGACATATTTGGTAAATAAGCATACAAAAAGATGTTCAACAATATATGTCACTAGAGAATTTCAAATTAAAATGAAATACCACTACACAATTATTCAATTCAGTTCTGTTCAGTGGCTCAGTCGTGTCCAACTCTTTGTGACACCATGGACTGCTGCATGCCAGGCCTGCCTGTCCATCAGCAACTCCGGAGTTTATTCAAATTCATGTCCAATAGGTCAGTGATGCCTTCCAACCATCTCATCCTCTGTCATCCTCTTCTTCTGCCTTCAATCTTTCCCAGCAACAGGGTCTTTTCAAATGAGTCAGTTCTTCGCATCAGGTGGCAAAAGTATTGAAGTTTCAGCTTCAGCATCAGTACTTTGAATGAATATTCAGGTCTGATTTCCTTTAGGATGAACTGGTTGGACCTCCTTGGAGTCCAGGGGACTCTCATGAGTCTTCTCTAACATCACAGTTCAAAAGCAACAATTCGTCAGTGCTCAGCTTTCTTTATAGTCCAACTCTCACATCCATACATGACTACTGGAAAAATCCAGCATTGACTAGATGGACCATTGTTGGCAAAGTAATGTCTCTGCTTTTGAATATGCTGTCTAGTTTGGTCATGACTTTTCTTCCAAGGAATAAGTGTCTTTTAATTTCATGGCTGCAATCACCATCTCCAGTGATTTTGGAGCCCCTCAAAATTTACCATGAAGTGATGGAATGAGATGCCATGATCTTAGTTTTTTGAATGTTGAGTTTTAAGCCAACTTTTTCACTTTCCTCTTTCACTTTCATCAAGAGGCTCTTTAGTTCTTCTTCACTTTCTGACATAAGGGTGGTATCATCTCACTCACCTAGAGCCAGACATCCTGTAATGTGAAGTCAAGTGGGCCTTAGGAATCACCACTTATGAACAAAGCTAGTGGAGATAATGGAATTCCAGTTGAGCTATTTCAAATCCTAAAAGATGATGCTGTGAAAGTTTTACACTCAGTATGCCAGCAGTTCAAAAATATTTCAGTTGGAAAACTCAGCAGTGGCCACAGGGCCAGTTTTCATTCCAGTCCCAAAGAAAGGTAATGTCAAAGAATGCTCAAACTACCGCACAATTGCACTCATCTAACATGCCAGTAAAATAGTGCTCAAAATTCTCCAGCCAGGCTTCAATAATACATGAACCATGAATTTCCAAATGTTCAAGCTCGATTTAGAAAAGGCAGAGGAACAAGAGATCAAATTGCCAACATCCGTTGGATCATCAAAAAAAGCAAAAGAGTTCCAGAAAAACATCTATTTCTGCTTTATTGGCTATGCCAAAGCCTTTGACTATATGCATCACAACAAACTGTGGAAAATTATGCAAGAGATGGGAATTCCAGACCACCTGACTTGCCTCTTGAGAAATCTGTATGCAGGTCAGGAAGCAACAGTTAGAAATGGACATGCAACAACAGACTGGTTCCAAATAGGGAAATGAGTATATCAAGACTGTATATTGTCACCCTGCTTATTTAACTTCTATGCAGAGTACATCATGAGAAACNGGTGCAAGAAATGGAAGAGAACAATAGAATGTGAAAGACTAGAGATATCTTCAAGATAATCAGAGATACCAAGGGAACATTTCCTGCAAAGTTGGGCACAATAAAGGACAGAAATGGTGAACCTAACAGAAACAGAAGAGATTAAGAAGAGGTGACAAGAATATACAGAAAACTATACAAACAAACAAAAAAATTTCTTCATGACCCAGATAACCACAGTGGTGTGATCACTCACCTAGAGCCAGACATCCTAGAATGCAAAGTTAACTGGGCATTAAGAAACATCACTATAAACAAAGCTAGTGGAAGGGATGGAATTCTAGTTGAGCTAATTCAAATCTTGGAAGATGCTGTGAAAGTGCTGCACTCAATATGCCAACAAATTTGGAAAACTCAGCACTGGCCACAGGAGTGGAAAAGGTCAATTCTCATTCCAATCCCAAAGAAAGGCAATTGCAAAGAATGTTAAAACTACCACACAATTGCACTCATCTCACATGCTAGGAAAGTAATGCTCAAAATTCTCCAAGCTAGGGTTCACAGTAGGTGAACTTTCAGATGTTCAATATGGATTTAGAAAAAACAGAGGAACCAGAGATCACACTGCCAACATTCATTGGATCATCGAAAAAGCAAGAGAGTTCCAGAAAAAAATCTACTTCTCCTTTATTGACTATACCAAAGCCTTTGACTATGTGGATCACAACAAATTGTGGAAAATTCTGAAAGAGATGGGAATAGCAGACCACCTGACCTGCCTCCTGA
>SJYV01021382.1:0-15249 GCA_006410875.1 Neotragus pygmaeus | reverse complement strand
GGACGCTCGGTTAGAATGAAGACCCCGGGCGCGTGCTGTGAGCCCCCGCCAGCCCCCGCCCTTTCCCACCGGCCCGACTCTGGGGAAGGGGAAATGCGGAGCAGCGGCCGGAGACCCAGCGAAGGTGGGCGCTGGGCAAGCAGGTCTCTGCACTGCTCACCTGGTGGGCGAGCCGTCCCCATCCGTTCCCCACCCGCTGCGGGTCGGGAGTCTCGCCGGGAGGCCCTAGGCGGCCAGGGTGGGCTCCACCCTGCGACTGCCCGTTGGGGGGCGGTCGCCAGGCGGGGATGGGACGGAGGGGGCCTACCCACCGGTGTTGGCTCCGGAGGAGTAAAGCCCAGAGGGCAATTCAGGCCGCGCAGGCTCTGGCTCTAGATGCAGCTTCCTACATGTGCCAGCCTTTCCCCACTAGGGTACCCCCGGGCTTCCTCCCGCTTCCTCCACCTGTGCTCCGTGAGGGGCTCACGGCCTCTCTGTGGCTCATCAGTGAGCACCCACTGCTTTCCTGTCTCAGCCCCAAGGATGTGGTCGGGTGGCCCCGTGGAGGGTCAGGATGAGGCCTGGGTGCAGTGGGGTGTCAGCCTTGGAGTCACCGTCACTTCCTTGCCCTGTGGGCTAAGCAGGAGGCTGTGCGTCGGGGCTGGTGGCTCTCTTGGACCATGCACCTTTGGCCCATTGTCCCTGGGTCCTATCCGTGAACACGGAGCTAGTGTCTGGCCCCTGCTGTGCACGCTGTACATGAGGGCCCTGTGCTGGACCCTCAAGATCATAAAGGGCCCCCCAGTCACAATGGCCTGTGGGTGGCCAGCTGGCTGGAGGGGCCGTGGGAAGGGTTGGAACCCTTCAGTAGAGCTTGAGGGCCGACCTGAGGCCGGCCTGCCCATCTCCCGAGGAGGAGGCAGTGGAACAAAGACTTGAAGGTGGAATGGTACAAGGGTTCAAGTCCAACCGACCTGCCTGGCCAGCTGTGTGTGATGTGTGAGCACCTATGGAGATAATGTGAGGCCCTTGGCCCTCCCATTCCCACCAGCGGGGGTGCAGACCATGGGGGCAGCCAGGGTGCACTCCAGGACTGGTCCCGAGGCCCCAGCTCTTGGTCACTGATTGCTTGGGCTGGGCTCTATGGTGGGACAGTGCTGGGGTGAAAGTGCAGGATCCCTGAAGCAGGGGCAGCCCCAGAAAGTGGAACCAGGAAGTTCCTTACCAGATAGTGGTCCGCCTGCACCCTGCCTGGAGGGAGCCGTCCTTGGCAGAAGTGCGCAGAGGTGTGTAGACTCTGCAGCTTCCCTGGGCCTCTGTCTCTCCCTGCTGCCGCTCCTTTATCTTTCCCTGGGTTGTTCCTCTGATCATCTGATCTGTTCCTTGATTTCTGGGCACTGACCCTAAACTTGCAGACCAACATGTCCTTTGCCAGTTACTTGATGGGATGCTCCTCCAGACCACCCGCCTTGGGCAGGGCCTCTGAAGGACTGAACCTTGGTTCTCACCTGAAGCCTCCTCTCTATCCAGTGTCCTTACCTGTGGCCTTGAGGGACAGACGTCGGGGGTGCCATCCCCCGTCTGTATCCCCAGGGTGGGGATACAGACTTAATCCATCCCTACACTTCCTCTTGTCTGCTTAAAGAAAAACACACAGCAAGGGAGTTGTGAGTTTTAGTCATGGACTTACTGAGGCCTGTAGCCCAGGAGACAAGTCTCTCAGGGCACTGCTCCAGAGAGGTCAGGGAGAGGCCAGTTTGTACACGAGGTTTGGGGAGCTGGGAAATACTTGCATTCAAGCTTACTTCTGGATAAAAGATTACTGCTAATCACGAAGAACAGATATCTTAAGTTATTGATTTTAGTGTTATTCTAAGTATGGAAAGATGCAGGAATTTGAAATTCTTTCTGAGATCTGCATCTAATATCTGTTTACCCAAAGCACTGAGTACCTGCTCCTGTTTTTTTTATCCCGAATTCCTCAGATGGGCTACTACTGTGGCTTAGACTTAACTCTTGTAGAACTGGAAGTGAGCCAGGCTCTTCTGTTATTCTTTATTCACACTCCCCTGGAGGCTCATTCTTCCCCTGGGGACCTGAAGAGGCTACCTTCCACCCTGAGCTCTCTAGCGCACAGTTGCCTCATCTGTGGAATGGGCATAGAGCCTGACTCCAAGGACGCAATAAGGGTGACCATCCCTGGGAGGTGCCTTGGAGGTGCTGGCCGCTGAGTGAGGTGGCCCCAGTGCCCAGGGTGCTTTTCTTAGTCCTCTCTGCAGAAAGACCAGACAGGGAGGTAGTAGGGCCAGTGGGCAGGAAATGTGCCTGGGGCATCTAAGGGAGGCCAGGGCCTCCATCAGGCCTGGGTCACGTCCTTACCTGTGTCCTTTGCCCTACTCATTTTTTCTTCCAACGTAGTCTTAGGCCGGTGGAAAAAGCTGAGGAGGGGGAGAAAGCAGAGAGGGTGGCTCTCAAATCATGCTCCACCAAACCAAGCCCACCTTGATGGTGTACTTCAGCCTCCAGAGCTATGAGAGAATTGAAAAGTTGTTGCTGAACCACAAAAGGTGCCGGGATTCTTGGCCTCCAGAGGAGAAGAATTCAACCCAGGGCCAGAGACGAGACTTGATCACTCAGAGCTTTTGTGTTAAAAGTTTTATTAAAGTATAAAAGAGATAGAGAAAGCTTCTGACATAGACATCAGAAGGGGGCAGAAAGATACTTCCAATTACTTATTGCGCTTCCCTGGTGGCTCAGAGGTTAAAGCGGCTGCCTGCAATGCGGGAGACCTGGGTATGATTCCTGGGTCAGGAAGATCCTCTGGAGAAGGAAATGGCAACTCACTCCAGTATTCTTGCCTTAATTAGTTATTACAGTGAATCAAAAGAATGTCTGGAGGTTGTAAAGACCTTACTAGACCCACTCCCATAATTTACATTTTAAGATAACAAGATTAGCCAGAATGGGGGTGGGGGGGCTGTCCCAGAAACTGCCCTCAAGCAGGATACATTATTGTTATGTAATCCTAAGGAATGTACAGGGGAAAAAAAGTTTGCCCTTTTCTCTTCCTTGAGAATTCCAGACCCCTCTCTCCTTGGGGACCCCCAGACTTCCTATCAACCTGCCTAGGAATTGACTCTCTTGGAATAATAAACTTTGTTTCAGCCACGTGAGCACTCACACAGTCCTCGTTTGAGGTCCCACTTGGGACACACAGTTCAGCCCATATGAGAACGATTTCCAGAGATTTTCCTTAGCTCACTGTACATTTTCTCCCCTTGGCCGCTTAGTGCTTCCTTGTCCAGAGTCCAGATTCCCTATAAGTCTGCGCATGCTTTCTTTGGCTAGGCTGCCGAGCTCTTGTAAGGGCTACAGGAGGCTCCGTGGGGTCTCCTGCAGGCATTTTGCTCCCCACCCAACATGTGAGCACTGCAGGAGCACAGAGGGGCAGGACATGGGACAGGATGGGCTGGGGATGAGCCGAGCCTGGAAGTGGCCGTGCCTTGCACGATTCCAGCAGGTGTCCCCTGACTACAGAGCTGTGCCGAGTTCTGAAAATGTTCTGAATTTTGATGATGCTGTACAGCTGGAGATGCCACAGGTGGGGTTACCCACACAGCTGACTGTGGGAAGAGAGCTTGGAAATGTCAGGAGAAGGTGGGGTCTGGCTGGGCCCTACAAACTTAGGGAGACAGAATATGCACTTGTGCAGGGTGGAGAGGCTGCCGGTGGAGGGGTGCTGACCTGGTGCCTGCATCTTGGAGAAACGACTCAGGGGCCGGCCGCCCCCCAGACATTCTCAGCCTCATCTGCACAGTGAGAACAGTCCTGTTAGTGACCACATGGTGCCAAGCTCCCAGGTTTTGTGGTGGGGTGCAGTGTGGATCCCTGCCCAGGGACCTCCCACCACTCCCAGGGTTGTGCTGGCTAGATGTCTGCAAGCTCGATGTCTGGGCTTCAGGGCTCTGGTTCTCAAACTACTTTTTGCCAGGTCCCCACAGGCTTCCCCAGTGGCTCAGATGGTATAGAATATGCCTGCAATGCAGGAGACCCGGGTTTGATCCCTGGGTGGGAAAGAGCTCCTGAAGAAGGAAATGGCAACCCCCTCCAGTATTCTTGCCTGGAGAACCCCCTGAACAGAGGAGCCTAGTGGGCTGCAGTCCATGGGGTCGTAAAGAGTTGTACATGATTGAGAGACTATCACTCACAGGTTACAGTCCAAAGGGTCGAAAAGTGTCAGATGCAACTGAGCAGTTAACACTTAATACCACAGCACGCTAGTGGTGGTCTCAGGTGGGTAGCCTGCAGGCAGCTGCCTCTGTGGGCAGAGAGAAATGTTAACACAGAAGATAAAGGACCAGAACCTCGACTCGGTTTTGGATTTGTTTCTGGGCTCGAGTTCATAGTCCGTTTTAGCGGCTGCGGGGCACATGCTGCTGTGACCAGCAACAGCAGGTAGAGCCGTGGACAGGGTGATCCCACATCGGCAGTGAGCAAGGGAAGTGAGAGGGTGGGCTTGTGCCTTCCTGTCCTGTCTCTGGAGGTGGGGACTACAGGTCAAGGGTGTCATGCCTATGATGCTTCTGGGGCCCCTTCCCTGGGCAGACCCTGGGGCCTCTCACTGTTCTGACCTTGCTTCTAGGGAGAGAAAAGGGAAGGGGTGGATGGACCCAGTGTGGCCTCCTCCCACCCTGGACCCTGCAGGCTGCTTTCCTCTTGGAAGTAGAAAACCTCATGTTCTTCCTAGCTGGAAGTGTACTTCTTCTGAGCCCCCTCTGTGTACGGGAAGATAGGCTTGTTGGTCCAGCGGCTCCTCCTGTGTTTTGATAGGTCCCACCCATCCTCTTGGTGGCTCAGACAGTAAAGAATCTGAAGATCCTGTGGAGAAGGGAGTGGCTACCCTCCCCCGTATTCTTGCCTGGAGAATTCCATGGACAGAGGAGCTTGGTGGGCTACAGTCCATGGGGTCACAAAGAGTTGGACACAACTAAGCAACTAATACTTCCACTTCATTCCCATTGTCCACCAGCCCCACAACCCTACTTCTGCCCTATTTCTTCCCTTTTTTTTTTTTTTGGTGAAAACACAGCAGGGGTCTTCCCTGGTTGTCCAGTGGCTAAGACACTGGTTTCCTAATATAGGGGGCCTGGGTTTGATCCTGGTCTGGGAAGTAAGATCCTGCATGCCACGTGGTACAGTCAAAAAAAGAAAAAGAGAAACAAAAATACTGCAGGTACATGAGGCCTTAAGCTATGTATGAGTTTCTGGGGGGCGGCCGTAACAGAATACCACAAAGAGGGGCTTAAAATCATGGATTTATTCTCCCATAGTTCTAGAGGCCAAGAGTCTGAAGTTAGGATGTTGACTGGGCTGTGATCCCTCTCCCAGAAACTGGAGGGGTGGGTCCTTCCTGCCTCTTGCAGCTTCTAGGGGGCTCCAGGTATCCTTGGCCTGTGACCACATCACTCCAGTCCATGCGTCTTGTTGCATGGCCTGCTCCTATGTGTCTCAAATAAGCACCTTTGTCATTGGGTGTGGGGTCTACTGACATAATCCAGGGCCATCTTAGCTTGAGATGCTTAACTTGATTGTATCTTGCCAGACCCAATTTCCAGTTCCGTATGTGCATGAATCCTCAGCCAGTATGTATTTCAGGGGCTGCTGTTCAATTCACTGTGAGTTAAAAGGAGCCTGTTCAGAGAGATTTAAAAGTGACACACATCGGGTGTTTAATTAAAGCCCCAGCATCCAAAAGCCGTCCTTTCTGGGAAGAAGAGCACAGGTGGGAGTCGAGCGGCCGTCTCAGCCGCGACTCCTATGTCTCCCTCCAGCCGCCAGGCACTTCCCCTGCCGGGGCGGCCAGCACTTGCGATGCCAAGAGCCACTCTGCTGGGCAGATGAGTCTTTCTGAGGGTGTCCAGGCAGGCGGTAGCTGGCCTCGTGCCGGATGTGTGGTGCGCGCTTCCTTCGGAGGCCGTGTCTGGTTTGGCACGGTAGCCTCGGGCACGCAGGACCTCTGCTGGGGTCACTGGAGGCCCAGGGTGTGGCCTTGAAGGGCCATGCTGGGGGGTGGGGTGCACACAAATAATCCTCTGACCTTGAGAATCTGATTTGGGACCTTAGCTCAGAACCCATTTCGGTACCGTGTTGCCGAGACTACAGGCGGCCCTGGAAGGTGGGTCAGGGGTTGTCTCGTTTGGGGGCCTATAGAAACCCACCTCGTTCTCTGACCCTCCTGGCCCCTCGGTGCAGAAGCAGAGCCGAGACATCCAGCAGGGCTGGAGACGGTTTCTTGTGCAGGGGCCTCAAAGCCAGGCCTGTTTGCCAGTGGGCTGGCTTGGACACCCGGCAGGAAGGGATAGGCTGGGGGGCAGCCGACTGTGCAGAGAGGCCCCTGGATGGGAAACCTAGGTTCAGACCCTCCCTGCCTAGTGATGGGGCCACAGGAGCTGAGCAGAGCTGCCCAGCAAGCAAGTGTGGACGGCTCACCCCAGCCTCCTCTAGAGGGTTATGACTGGTGGTGGTGGGGACGCTTCCGGCCATAAGCAGCTTATTTTCCACCTCTCCCCTTTAAGAACCTCCTGAGCTGTAAAGTGGCCTTGTTCAGAGGCTCTCTTGATTCGTCTTAAAACACCTGGTCCTTGGAAAATCTTTCGCTTTTTCCTTAGAATTCCTTGGATAAAAAGGACCTTTTCTGTCAGGACTGAGTTTGAAAGATGCTGGAAGGATGTCACCTGCCCTTTAAAAGACGTAGTGTTTGCCTTTAAGGCTTTCTTGGTGGCACATGCATTGGCAGAAAGTGCCAGGGAGTCGGTGCCCAACAGCACACCTTCTTCCTGCCCCACCTTGGGCCCCCTGCCACTTCCCAGGGGCGCGCACCAGGGCTGGAACCCTGTGACCTGGGACGCCTGTGCTCTGCTTGCTTCCCTCTGGAAGTCCCTGTCTCATCCAGGGTGTCCCAACCCTGAAACTTAGGTGTTGCTTCAGCATTTCTCTTGCCTTTTGTACTTTCCCAAGAATGTCCAGAATTGCTCAATATCTTGATTTTGCAACCCTTTCTTAGTTTGGGGCTGAGATTTTTGACATTCCTCTTTGCCTGTTATGTAGAAAAGCAAGAACTTACTGGTGTGCAGTGTGGGGGGTATCCCCATGTGTACGAGTGTGTTCTGTGTGTGTACATGTGGGCGTGCGTGTGCAGTTGTGTGGTGTGCCACCATGCCTCATGCTGGCGTGACCAGCCCTCACAGGGATCTCTCTGGAACGGTCTGTGCTGAGAGGCCCCTGCCTGGAAACCTGAGCAGGTGTCTGCAAGCAGGTGCTTCTGTGACCGTGCACAGAGGGACCCCCTGGCCATGTGGCCCGTGGGCCTGGATGTCCCTGGAGCTCACCCACATGGAGCTTTTGAAATAAGAGCAGCCAGCTCTGCTCAGAGTGCTCCGGGAGAGTGCCGCCCAGGGTAGAGTAGATGGAGTTTGTCCAGGAGAGAGGAATGTGTGGGGCCACGGCCTTGGGACAGAGTCGTGGGCTCTGCCGAGGAGGGGCAGCCCCTCCCGTCCCCTGACCAGAGCTGCCGCCCTGTCCCCCGTCTGTAGCCAGTGCTGCTGGGAGCTTGGGCCAAGACCACCTCTCTCAGGGCAGTGCCCAGCTGAACCTGACCAGCAAGTGTGCGGGGACTGGCAGCCGGGGTGGGTGCACTGCGCTGGGAGCTGGGCTGGGGCCAGGGTGAGGGGGTCCAGGGCCGGCCACCCAGGAGACACGGGGCGAAGGTGGCCTTGGGACTTAAGGCGAGCCGGGTGTGGGTGAGGGGCCGGCAGCGCTGCTCGGGGGGCGCAGGGCTGTTTCCCGTTGGAGCTCCCGTGGGAGACGAGGGTGGGTGGTTGCGAGTTGGGCCGAGTGGTCGGGCTGACCAGGGGCGGGTGGAGGAAGGGACCCTGGAGTAGCCCAGGCTGATGAGTCGGACCGCAGGCACGTGGCTTTCCTGTGTCCTCTCTTTGCTAATTCTGATTTCCTAGGAGAGTGACGGAAAAGGTCTTGCAAAACAAGCCTCGGTGAAGGTTGTGAAGATGGTGAAGTGAGCCCTCTCGCTGCCCAGCGCCTGACCCTCCCGTGGAGGAAGCTGGGTGGCCTGGGCTTCCGGCTCTGTGTTCTGCGTGCTCTCGCTGTCCGTGCCTGGCTGTCAGTGGCGGTCGATGACTCAGCATCCAGGCAGGAGCCCGGACGGGGGGCTCAGATGTGGCTTTAGGCCCCCAGCACGGGTAGCTGCCCTCAGGAGGGATGCTGTGCCTAACGGGTGGACTGAGGTCCACGTTGCCGGGACACGGGGGACTGCATGGACGTTGTCTTTGATGTCACTGTTCTTTGTGGCGGACGCCCCTGGAGCTTCTGAATGTGCTCTTCTAGGTGGGCGTGCACGCCAGCCGTTGGGGTCTCCCCTGCACTGGGGGAGAGGTGGGAAGCTGGAGCTCGGGGTTGAGGAACAGGCCCTGTCTGATGCCTGAAGGGCCTCTGTCTCGCCTGTGCATCTCGATGGCCATCCCGGGTATGAGACTGTGTCCCCAGCGTTGGGCGTGCTCACATGGTCTTGTGGAGCCAGCTTTCCTCAGCAGCCGAGTGAACTTGAACTGGCACAACCTCAGTGGGCAGCAGACCAGCTGGACATGGAGCCTCTTGGCTGAGACTCTAGTTCTTTCTGAAGTGGAGCCCAAAGCCCGGCTTTGGCCCCCAGCCTGTATTCAGGGGTGCACAGGGCGATGGACTCATCCCAGGGGGTCACAGTGGCAAGGAGCCCAAACTCCTAAACCCCCCTACAAAGCCTGGGTGCTCTAGTGGAGGCTGAGAAGACAAGGTTTCCAACAAGGTCTTGGAGCCAAGAGTCCCTGTTTCAGACTTGGGGGGCCTGACAGAGGCCCAGAGGCAGAAGGGCTTTGGGGGTTCAGAGAGTGGTGTGGACTTCACAGTCGGTGGGACGCACAGCCTGGGGTCTGGGCCTCATCCCACGGGTAGCCCTCGAAGGTTGGTGTCCGTGGGGCGCTTTGGGGGAGCAGGGGAAGGACAGCACAGAGGCTCCCTGGATGGGAGCTAGGACTTGAAACAGGCCCGCTTGAGAATTTCAGCAGCACCTTCCCCTGGCTGCACTGGGCTGCGGACAGTGGGGAAGGGAGGAGGTTAGGCCGAGATGGTGCTCTTCCTGATCTCTGAAGGACTCCCCTCCCCTCCCCTCCCCTTTCCTTCCCATGCTGAACTAGTCAATTCTTCCTCTCTTTTCTTTAAAAAAAAAAACGAGTCTTGTTGCTGGTAAATGGTGAAAAACTGGCAGGGTGGGGCAGGGCCGATTTCCCTGGTGTAATTCCGCCAGCTGACCACCAGCTTCCAGTCTGGGTTGGAAGACAGTCTGAGTGGCCGCTGGAGCCAAGGATGTGGCTGCAGCTGGTCGGGGTGGGAGCTGGGGCAGGTACCAGACTTACTAGTGTGCAGGTCCCTGGAGCTGGGCGAGCTTCGTGGTTGCACGGCGGCCTTGTTTCCTACGCAGCCTGTGTGCTCAGGGCCCGCAGGGCGCTGAGTCCTCTCCTTCAGAACACATCGCCCGTCAGAGAACTTTGCTTGGCTTGTTTTCAGGCGGAAATATAGTTGGTTAACGATGCTGGGCTAGTTTCAGGGGTGTAGCATGGTGACCCAGTTAATACATGTGTGTTCCTTTCCGTGATAGTTTATTATAAGATACTGAATATAATTCCTATGTGATAGAGTAAATCCTTGCTGTTTATCTTCTAGATGTATTGACATGTCCCGATATTCCTAACTGATCCCTTGCCCTGCTTCCTTACCCCATAAGTTTGTTTTCTGTGTCTGTGAGTCTGTTTCTGGCTTTGTATTATTTTTTAGTATCAATATATGTGTGATATCATGTAATACTTGTCTTTCTTTGTCTGACTTCACTTGGTATATAATCTCTACATCCATCCATGTTGCTGCAAATAGCATTATTTCATTCCCTGCTTATGGCTGAGTACTATTTCCTTAGTATCACCAACTCTATGAACATGAATTTGAGCAAACTTTGGGAGATGTGAAGGACAGGGAAGCAGTCCATGGAGTCGCAAAGGGTCAGACAGGACGCAGCAACTGAACACCAAGTCTTCCACTTGATGGTCACATTGCAGGTATTTTCTCCCAGCCCATAGAGTGTCTTTTCGGTTCGTTCATGGTTTCCTTTGCTGTGGAGAAGCATTCAAGTTCGATTAGGTCCCATTTGTTCATTTTTGCTTTTGTTTCTCTTGGGGAAAGAGAACTCTGCTCCTAAGGGTGCCTGTGAATAGACTGGACTCCCTGGTGGCTCCACCCACTCTCAGTGGGGCGTGTAAGGGCAAGCAAGGGGTGAGGGGCGTGAGGGGAGTGGAGCTGGGGCTGTCTGCATCTGACTGATTTCCTTTGCTGTTGTTACTCCTCATGCTCAGTGACGGTCTGTCCTGCATTCTTCTGTTCTCCGAAGATCATTGATTACCGAGACCTGTTCAGGGGCAAGCGCTGTGACCAGGCTTGGGCCACAGCACGGCTTAGACCAAACGTTTAGGCTAGCCGCACCTGGTTCTTTCTCCAGGGACTGCCTCTCCCCTGTCTGCTTACAGTTGGGACTTAAAGCTGAGGGAGACACAGGATGTTTAGGGCTATGTGATAAGGGTGCTTGGAGCAATGGAAAGATCACAGAGTAGGTTCAGCTGCTTCCGGGGACCCCACCTCTGGGTAAAGAAAAACAGTGCTGGAGAAGGTGACCAGCAGGGGCAGGACCCTCCATCCCTGGTCTCTCCCCCCACCACCACCCCCATGTCCCATCAGAAGCCCTGGCTAGGCACAGATGTGCCATCAGGGTCCCAGCCCCAGATCCCAGAGCTGAGCACAGAAGCAGAGGTTTGAACAGAAGACGAGGTGTTAACAACAGGCACCTCCTTTCTCTGGGGTCCCCCGTTTCCCATCAGGGAGCCGGGCCCTGTGTCTTGGCTTACTTGCCCAACCCTGCACGGGGCTTTTACAGGGCCCCTCACACAAGCTTACCATGCCGACAAATAAGCTGCTGGTGTGTGAAATGGAGATGTCAGCCTGGCGCTTAGTGCTATCATTTAAAAACAGAAAATAGCTGCTTCGCATGTGCTAGCTCTGAAGGACTAATTATCTACGCTTCCAGAAGCAATGGAGCGAGGTATTCTGGCAGGATTTTCAGGATTTGTGTCATAGTTGCTTCAAATCTGTGTCTCTGGAGTTGATTAGAATTTAGGAATCTGAAATACCGTGAGCTCTGTCTGTCCAGGAGTCCCTGAAATCTGGCAAGAAAATTCGCAAATTGCCAGTTTTAACTTTTTAGGTTAAGAAGACTGTGGAATTTTCCCTTGATTTAAGTACTCATAATACTGGCTTTTTAGAAAGACTTCATAAGTGTACAGCTCAATGAATCCACAAAAGGAGCATGCCTGGTAGCCACAGCCCCCAGGAAGAGCTGGGGTATGGCCCGCATTCGCACCTAGGGACCCCCAGTCCTGCCCAGACACCCTCAGTAGACAGACACTCCTGTGGCCAAAGAGCTTTGCTTGTTTGGGGACACTGGGGTGACACCCGGAAGTTGTTAGTGTTCAGGTGAAGGCAAGGGGGGAAGGTTTGGTAAGTTCCTGGTGGACAGGAAGAGGGGGACAGCCAGGGACTGTCTGTCCACTGGACCAGTTATGGCAAAGGGCCTTTGTTCTCATCTTCAGCAGAGGGAGCATGGCCAAAGGTCAGGGGCCACGTCTAATGGGGGTCCCGGCAGTGGGTCCCTGAGGCTCCCTCCCCCGACCCCAGCCTCATCTTCCCGCCCCCCTCGTCAGCAGCNCACAAAAAATGAAAACTACAGGCCAATATCACTGATGAACATAGATGCAAAAATCCTTAACAAAATTCTAACAATCAGCATCCAACAACACATTAAAAAGATTATACACCATGACCAAGTGGGTTTTATCCCAGGGATGCAAGGATTCTTCATTATCCGGAAATCAATGTAATACACCACATGAACAAACTGAAAAATAAAATCCATATGATTAATCTCAATAGATGCAGAGAAAGATTTTGACAAAATTCAACATCCATTAATGATAAAAACTCTCCAGAAAGCAGGAATAGAAGGAACCCACCTCAACATAATAAAAGCTATATATGACAAACCCACAGCAAACATTATGCTCAATGGTGAAAAATTGAAAGCATTTTCCCTAAAGTCAGTAACAAGACAAGGGTGCCCGCTTTCACCACTACTACTTAAAATAGTTCTGGAAGTTTTGGCCACAGCAATCAGAGCAGAAAAAAAAATTAAAGGAATCCAAATTGGAAAAGAAGTAAAACTCTCACTGTTTGCAGATGACATGATCCTCTACATAGAAAACCCTAAAGACTCCACCAGAAAATTACTAGAATTAATCAAAGAAAATAATAATTTGAAAACATCTAACCCAATTTAATAACTGACAAAAGATTTGAACAGACTGTTCATCAATGAAAATATACTAAAGGCATGTAAAACACATGAAAACATGTTCAGTATCATTAGTTAATAGGGAAGTGCAATTAAAACCACAGGCACTGCTGGACTCTATACCCGTTTCTAGTAGGGATGTGGGGAAGTTGAAATATTAATGTGTTACCAGTGGGAATGCAAAAAGGTTTCCCAGAAGCTAATTCCTTTACTCAAGAGAAATGGAAATTTATGTTTACACAAAGATCTGTTTATAACAGCCATATTTATAATCACTAAAAACTAGAAACAGCCCAGTGTCCTTCATGTGATGACTAGATAAATTAACACAGTCCATTCAAACTGAGAAAAAAAGGAAAAAAAACATTTTCTCTGTACACAATAAGCCTTATGAATGTCAGATGTATTATGCTAAGTGAGAGAAGTGAAACTCTGAAGGTCAGATACTGTATGCTTCCATTTGTATGACATTCTAGAAAAGATCAGACTGTCATGTCAGAAAAGATGTTCAGTGGTTATCAGGGATTAGTGATTAGAGATGTTGATGTTCATACTGTCAGCATGAAGGAGTTTTTTTGGGGTCATAGAACTGTTATGTATCTTGTGATCATGGTTACATGATTGCTTGCATTTAAAAAATGCACAGAACTCAGCTTGCCAGGTGGTGCTAGTGGTAAAGAATGCACCTGCCAATGCAGGAGGTGCAAGAGATGCAGGTTCGATCCTGGAGTAGGAATTGGCACCCCACCCGGTATTCTTGCCCAGAAAATTCCATGGGCAAAGGAGCCTGGCAGGCTATAGTCCATGAGGTCACAAACAGCTGGACACAACCAAGAGACTGAACACTCTGAATACCAACAGCAAACTTATTGTACATCAAAATAGATATTTATAACTTCCTCTAGTCCTGTCAGTTCCCATTAAAACATTTTAAAATGGCATAGATCCCACTCTTTCATTGTAATACTTAAAATTACCATTCCTTGATTCTTGGTTACCTTAGGAAGTTGAGTAAGTTTCCTAACATAGTAGAAAGAAACCCCTAGGAAGATAGCCATCACCCCTTCACATTTTCTTGGCTTAATATAACTCTTCATCTTTCCTCTGCTTTGGCAACAAGTCATAGTGTGAGTTCCTATACTTTCCCTGGAGTACATGCTTTAAACTTGACATTGCACATATGCCTTTCTTTTTTCCCCTAATCTTCACACACACACACACGCACACCCTATTTATACCATTTATTCTCTGATTTAACAATCCATCTAGATCCTCTGCTACTGTATGGGATACAAGGATTAGTAAGACGTACTTTCACATGAAGTCATTTCTGGAGGGCAAAGGGAAGGTACATTAACAAACAATGATGTAGATTAGTATGGTTGAGTCATAGTAGAAGTATTAATGAGCGTGATGTAGCACAAAAGAGTGAATAATCCTTTCTGCCTTCTTGGGTCAGAGAGGGGTCCACACAAGAAAGACATAAAAGTGCCTCAAATAAAAATTTAAATTTCATTTTTAAAATGTCATCTGTGAGTTTGGCTGTAGTAGTGTATTGTAGACCAGACAGTTTAAGAAAAATAAGAAATTTAGCAGTAAAGTGGTCAGAAACAATCTTGAAAAAACATCTTGAAGACTTCAACTAGGTGATATGGAGATCGGATATAGTGGTGAATTTTGTAAAGATTATATGAAAAATAGCTGATTAAAATGAAAAAGCTCTGAATATCATAGAGGACTAAAGCCTATCAATTAGTAATATACTACTAATTAAAGAAAATAGGAACAAATATAATGAGATACTATTGATATATCAAATGGCCAAATATAAGATACTATTGATGTATAAAATTTCCTATGAATTAATCTGCTAATTAAACTTCCTAACTTTGGGCCTGCTGACTCACTTTGAGTTTAGATTTTGTCTCAGTTCTCAACATTGTTCTCTAGTTACCCTATGCACAGAGAATCCACTTTCTGTTTTTAAATCGCTGTGCTCTAGTCTTATTGGTCTTCTCCTTTTTCTTGAGTAACCAGACACTGCTATCATAGAGGGAGAAGGCAATGGCTCCCCACTTCAGTACTCTTGCCTGGAAGATCCTATGGATGGAACAGCCTGGTAGGCTGCAGTCCATGGGGTCGTGAAGAGTCGGACACGACTGAGCGACTTCACTTTCACTTTTCACTTTCATGCATTGGAGAAGGAACTGGCAACCCAGTCCAGTGTTCTTGCCTGGAGAGTCCCAAGGATGGGGGAGCCTGGTGGGCTGCTGTCCATGGGGTCTCACAGAGTCGGACATGACTGAAGTGACTTAGCAGTAGCAGCAGCAGCTATCATAGAACACCATTGCACATCTCCATCTGAATGGTTAACTCCCCATCTGTTTCAAAACTGTTCATTGAAGTGTAAACCCTTCCAGCATATTTTAAATTAGAACTCACCTCACCTCCTTTCACCTGAAGCATTCCTGACCTCTTTTCCCTGTCCTGGTTATTTTTTAAAGTCTTAACTTCTGACATAGGTGATTTACTCATTATGGTTACTGTTTATTGTATTCCTTTACCTCTGCTAAAGTATAAGCTTTGTTAGGCTAAAGATCTTTGTTTCATTCATTGACGTTGCCTAGATTTCTGGAACAGTGCTTGGGATATGGTAGGCACATAGTGAATATTTGTTGGAAAACAGAACTCTTGAGCAATTTCCACTTCTTGATCCCCTGAGTACTAATCTCTGGGCTGGTTTTTTGTGGGGTGTTTTTTTTTTTTTTTCC
>SJYV01021371.1:0-37462 GCA_006410875.1 Neotragus pygmaeus | reverse complement strand
TTGTTGGTTAGTTGATTCTTCTGTTGTTGTTATTTGTATTAGCCCTAAGAGTGTGAGAAAACCTTTTTCTTCCGAAAGGTAAATAAAACTTCCAAGGCAAATATTTTGTAGGAAAATGGAAAGATTATAAATGAGACTTTTGTAGACATTGTATATATTATGCGTACACTACTTCTCTCCCAGTGAAGTGAGTGAAAGTCGCTCAGTTGTGTCCTACTCTCTGCGACCCCATGGACTGTATAGTCCGTGGAATTCTCCAGGCCAGACTCCTGGAGTGGGTAGACTGTTCCCTTCTCCAGGGGATCTTCCCAGGTCTCCGCACTGCAGGCGGATTCTTTACCAACTGAGCCATCAGGGAGGCCCCAGAATACTGGGGTGGGGAGCCTGGCCCTTCTACAGCAGATCTTCCTGACTCAGGAATCAAACCAAGGTCTCCTGCATTGCAGGAGATTCTTTACCAGCTGAGCCGCCAGGGAAGCCCACTTCTCTCGGCAGTTGGACTATCTAAATATTGTTTGCAATGTTGAAATGTTATCTTTGAGGATCAGTTTAACATCTGTTTTGAAATCCATAATTCCCTATCTATCTAAGATGTGTATAAGAGACAGGTCTGGACCCTNAGCCCACTTCTCTCGGCAGTTGGACTATCTAAATATTGTTTGCAATGTTGAAATGTTATCTTTGAGGATCAGTTTAACATCTGTTTTGAAATCCATAATTCCCTATCTATTTAAACAGGACTTTGCCTTCAGATCTTAGTATGAGATTAAATTCTTTGACTCTAAAGCCCTTAAGTATAATTTTATTTTCCCCATAAATTTGTTTGGGATTATAGGAGCTGAAGTGTTGTCTAAAGGGAAGATAAGAGAGTCAGAAGCTGTTTGAGGAAACCCCCGCAAAATAAAATCTTGAGGTGAATACTTAATTCATTATGAATTTAAATTTGTATGTTATTTATCCAAACGTTATCAGCTTTTAGTTTAAATCTACTTTTATGATTTCCACTCTTACTCCCTTTCATAATAAAATCTTCTGGTTTAGTGCATGGTGAATATATTAATTGTGCTTTTTTTCCACATTATGAGTCATTAAGGATTATTGTATGCAGTCATTAAATTTTCTTTAATATGAAGTGGAAGCTCTCATCTTTTAACATAGTCATTGGTAAAATGTATAGGGATTACCCAGTGGCTCAGGGATCCGCCTGCAAAGCCGGAGTCACAGGGCTTGTGGCTTTGGTCCCTGGGTCAGGAGGATGCCCTGGAGAAGGAAATGACAGCCCACTCCAGTATTCTTGCCTGAAAAATTCCATGGAGTGAGGAGCCTGGCGGGCTACGACCCACGGGGTCACGAAGAGTCAGACACAACTGAGCGTGCATGCGTGCGTGCCCGTGCGCGCACCCCGCTCAGTGGTGAAGGAGAGTTCTTATAAACATCGACCTCAGTTTGCCTGCAAAGTTCTGTTTTCCATTAATTCTATTTACTCTAAATCTAAAGGACATAAAATTAAGAAACTAGGTTAAAATTCTAAGTAAATTTTAATTGTGTATACTGAGCATTTGCTTTAAGGCTTATGGTCTTGGGAGTAGAAGCATGGACAGGAGGGCCCCAGCATTGCACTCACATGGGTATTTTAGCGTATATACCATGTGAGTGCAAACAGGCCAAAACAGAGCTGAGGTATTTGTACCTGTGGATTATTCCGAGGGGAGCGTTTGGACACAGTTGGTTCAGGTGTATTGCAGAACTCTTCCGCTGTGTGGAGGCGCGGGGTGGGGGGCCCCAGGCTGACAGGAGGGTGTGCTTGTGGAGGGCGCGCACGGGACATCGGCAGCGCGCGTGCGCTTCAGGGCTGGGCGCGCACGGTCATGTCCACAGCGCGCGTGCGCTTCAGGGCTGGGCGACGTTCCACCCTCACGTTGGGGCTGGAGAAGTTTCCTGTCCACGCGACGCTGTGAGCTGAGTGGCTTGTGAGAGAGAGGGTCCAGACAGGCAGGGGCTGATGGACAAGGCCCGAGTGAAGGAAGAGCATTCGTTCTTCTGATCTTGGTATAAAACGGCCAGTCATGACTCAAAAGTGACTAATGCTGCCATGAAGGAGTTTTGACTGTTAACAGTGATAACTACGGAAAGTGAAAGGTTTTTTTTATTTAGTATAAGAAATTTTGTCATAAGCATAGTCTCTTAGAAAGTTTTATGCTTGATTTTCTCTGTTCACTGTATTGTGTAATTTTGTATCCATAGCTAGTAATTAATTTTCTTTGCTCCTAAAAACGCAAAGGATTTAAATTATTTTGTTTGTGTGAAAGACAAGTTTTGTAATAGACTTGGTTAGTTGTAAATCTGCTCTTCTTTCTGAATAGTCTGTTGGCTAAATTGTTCTTCCTCAGCTTATTTTGCCTGTATAGCTTAGGTAATTGAGGCAATGTCTTTGTATTTAGTTTATTATTAGAAAATACCGTTTATAAATAGAATTTTTCTCCTCATGAGAAGTGTTTTCATATTTCTTATCTCCAGGTCAGTTAATTTGTTTAGACTTTTATTGAATGCCCATTGTGTGTTTGTCATTGGTCAAGGTCATCTGAGAATAGAAAGATAAAAGGCAAGACTCTTGATCCTGAACTAACAGAAGACAGAGAGGTTAATACTTACAATGTTTATATGAACCGTACTCTAAATATGACATATGTATAAAGTATCATGGGATGACAGATGAGGGAGAAGTTAACTCAGTAGGAAAAGGCAGAGATGTGGGGTGTTTTTAAGCAGGGCCTTGAAGGATGGGTTAAGAATTGGTTTTCCAACTTAAATACAGACTTTAAGAGAAAATGTGTTACATTATATAGAATTATATAGGCTGAACTCCATTGCAACAAGTATAACACATTTCAGTAATTCATCTCCCCTCAAATTTCCAAGTTCCTATCAGCACTCTTCTTAGATTAAAAAATAAAAAAGTTCAAATAATTCTCAGAAAGATTTCCAAAAGAGGTTTGAGCAGGCTTGAGACAGCTCTAAAAAATGTAATTATTATAGTGATCCATACTTTTGATAGAATTTTAAGAAATCTGTGCTTTTCCTGAAAATAAGTTAGTTCATTTTTGGATTTTTGTTAGCTCTGTGTGTGTGTGTGTGTGTTCTCTAGCCATTCTGCTGACTCAGGACTTTTTTTGTCCTAGCTGTCAGATTGTATCTGAGCTGATGAAGCATAATGTGTAGACTCACCCTATGACATGATGCAATTTAATATTTTTACTCATTGGTAGCTAGTGAATTCATCATGTTAGTGTTAAGTACCCACAGGCAAGAATAAATGCCATTTAAAACTTCTCAAAATTGTTAATAAAGAAGGCTCCCAATTCCAAATGTGAAATCCCCAAATGAATGTAGAAGTTTTGGTGGTTAGCCTTAGTGATTTAGAGTAGAGGTGGGGCATGGAAATAAACAGGGTAATATTTGGGGATGGGACTGTGTACAACTAACTCAAACGCTTTGTGACGAGGCGGCCTGTGTGGCTGGGAGGACATGGGCCCGTGCAATGGGACTGTGGGCCTAAGAGTTGGTGAAGGGCCAGTTCAGTAGAACCTGCTAGGCTGTTATACACGTTGGCTTTTACTCTGAGTTAGGAAGTTATAGAAAGCTTTTGAACAGCACAGTGAACACAATCCGATCTGTCTTTAGAAGTATGTTTCTGGATGCTGTGTTGAGAACAGTCGAGTGCTGTTCTGTGGGTCTGGAAGGGTGGAGTTGCCTTTTCCAAAGATGGGTCACCCCTAGAGGAGCAGAGGAGGCCTTCAAGTGGACAGGTGGTTTAAGGAAACTGGCGTTCAAGGCAGGATGGGCTGGAGACGCAGACTTGAGAAGCTGAGAGTGGTATGTCATGAACCCAGACGGCACATTCCGTTCATGTGTGAAATCATGTAATTGCTGCACTAATAATATGCAGACAGATACTTGTAAATCTCCTGTGCTGACTGATTGTCTACAATAATTGCTTTCGTTTGGAATCAGTATCTAATGTGATCTCCTAGCACACTGTACTTTTTCTCTCATGGTTTCTATCAGATTATACTGTACTTGCCTGGTTATCTGACTGGAGACTGTGAGGTTTTTAAGGATTTGAACCTGTCTTCTAGTAGAGAGATACTCAGGTCAATCACGTAGAACTCAATTTACTATCTATGTAAGGACTGGAGTACTAAGTGTTACTACATTTGAATTTTTCTTTTTTTCTTTTAATTTTTATTTTACATGGGAGTATCATTGATGGAATTTTCATTTCTTAAGAATACATATCTTAGGGAGCTCCCTGGTGGTCCAGTGTTGGGATTCCTGTGCTGTCACTGCTCAGGGCCCAGCCTCACCCCTGGTGGGGAACGAGAATTCCAGAAGCCATGAGGCCAGAGAAAGAGGAAAACGAACATGTATCTTCTGGAAAGCTGGAAACCAAAACTGTACTGCTGTAGACAAAAATACCTGCATTTTTTTTCCCCCTTTCTCTTATCCCTGAAGGGATTACCTTTAGGGAGTCAAGACCTCTGTAGATCACAATGAAAATTATGTCATAACTGTGTAGCTTTTTAAAGGACTCTACATCATTAGTTTGAGAGAAGCTCAGAATGGCTATACTGCGACTGTCCTATTCTATCCAGAGTTGAATACTTCTGAAGAGGTTTGCAGGGTAAGCACTAGAAAGCCTGTGAAAGTGAAAACATGCTGCTTTTCCTTTTAGCGTTAATTTGCACGCCTGACCATCCTCCTTAGTGATAACCCCACAGCTGGGTGAGCAAAGACGCACCACGTTCTATCTTTAAAACCTTGATTTTAGTAGAGCGCTCACAGAAATGACAGCTGCATCACACACATGTGTGACGGGGTCCCTCTGCCTTCTTCCAGAAGGTAAGCCAGAAAAAGGTGCAACAGTAACTGAAGGGGCTATCACCATTATATGTAAAAGTTGGGTGCGGTATCAGCGGCAGCTCAGGGCCCTGAACATACTGCCGCGGAGCCGGGTCTGGGTTACCCCGCGCTTCTCGTGCCGTTGGGCCAGGTCCTGGTGACGGCACGACAATGTCTCTTTCTTTCTCTTTCTCTTAAGAGAGCCTCCAGAAGCAAGCAGCAGGGACCAGATTTGCCCCCAAGCCTCTGGAGGGAGGGACGCTCTGCCAGCACCTGTTTCTTGGGGCTGTTATAACAAGTGATGACAAGCTGGGTGACTTAACACAGCAGAAATTTGCTCCTTCATTTTTCTGGAGGCTGTAGGTGCTCCCTGAAGGCTGAGGGGGCTCATCCTTGCTTTTCCCAGTGTCTGTGGCCCCAGCAGCCTCTGGGCTCCTGGGCTTTGCAGCTGCCTCCCTCAGTCTGTGCTGCTGTTGACACATGGCCCCTGTCCCTCCATGGGCCTGAGTCCAAGCTGCTGCTTTTAAGGACACTGGTCATGGGATTAGGGCTCATTCTAGTCCAACATCACCTTATCTTAACTTGATTGCATCTGCAAAGACCCCGTTTCCATATAAAGTTGCATGCACAGCGACCAGGGGTAGGGCTTAAACATTTCAGCTCATAGCAGAGGACGTGAATGACTCTCACCCTGACTGAGAGGGTGGAGTCTGTTGTTGTGAAAAGATGACAGTGGTTAGACCAGCGGTGTTTGGGGGACGGGGGCGGCGAGACTGCTGTCTACTTCCATGTACATGCAGTTGTTGATCCAAGAAAGTGAGAACGTTAGATTTGTCGTGATGACCTTGAATACATTTATGCAATTACAAACTTTATTGGTGTTTCTCAGCACGTCGTCCAACTAACTGAATGTTGGGGACTATTTTTTGGTGATTTTTCTTACCCAGAATGTTGGTTAAATAAGTATGTTCTGTTTGCAGGCCAAGTCGTTTCAGTCGTGTCCGACGCTTTGAGACCCTGTGGACCAGAGCCCTCCAGGCTCCTCTGTCCGCGGGATTGATTCTCCAGCAAGAGCACTGGGGTGGGTCGCTGTGTCCTCCTCCAGGGGGCTTCCTGACCCAGGGACGGAGCCCGTCTCCCACGTTGGCAGGAGGGCTCTTTACTGCTGCCCCCGCCTTCATGGGGACAGAACGCCCACGCTCTGTTTAGTGTGTAACAGCCGTTGTATGCATCCTCTGCACCCGAGCTGGCATTTCCGTTCCCCTTCCAGTGGGTCTATTTAATCGGTGGGTGCTGGTGGTGTTTGGGGTTGTGAATAGGCAGCAAAATTATGTAAAATTGTTGAAGAAATATGTTAAGACTGTGACAGTCTCCAGGGTTAATCTTCATGGCTTTTAATCCTCTTCGAGTGCTGAGAGCTTCTCTTAAACACAGTTAAATAAACAGTGAGGTTTGTTTGCCTTGGAGGGAAGCAGAGTGCTAGCACTGTCAGTCCCCTAATGTACTGATTACTGGGCTTCAGCCTAGCCCATCGCCGACTACAAACAGAGTCGTGAACCACTTCATGTATCTTCAGCAGTTTGAATTTCTGCATGTAACGCTTAAAGACAGGATGCTGTTTTTGGCTGGGGTATTTTGCCCCTTTAACAGTTAAAATGCTGCCTTGTGCCTAGCATTCTTTTTGGAGCTCTGCTAACACGAATTACTTAATCTTAGGTTATACTTCATGATTAAATGAGTTTTATGTGTAAGCTGAATATGTTGAAAATATACTCATAATACTAAAAAAAGCAGTACTGTATTTAAATCTCAAAATTAAAAAGCTGGAAAGTCAGAGAAAATTAGATTTCTTTAGATCTGGTATCAAAAGTGTAGTAGTAGATGTCCTTCCAAATTCATGTTCACCCAAAATCTCGCAGTGTAACAGTAGAATTCTTGCAGATGTAATTAATTAAGATGAGGTCTCACTGGACTAAAGGGGGCCCCCAGTTCAGTGACTGGTGTCCCCCAGAGAGAGGAAGAGGATGCACAGAGCTTCAGAGAAGAAGGTGGTGTCTCGGCGGGCCTGAGGTCGGCATCGCACTGCACAGCCAGAGAGGGTCGAGGGCCGCCACCAGCAAGCGAGGAGGCAGGCTCAGGCGCGCAGTGCACCTGGGCTCCAGACCCTAGAACCACAAGAGGCGGACTCTGCTGCCTGAAGCCACCCGCTTGTGGCGGTTTGGTGTGGCAGACCTAGGCAGCTAACACAGTGTAAGATTCCAAGACTGGCTTCACTGAAAGGAAAGAGGGATTGCTTGCTGTTCTTCGAGTCCCTCGACCTACCTTTAAGCTGCTGCTCAGAGTCACTCTTGCTAACTGGCTACTGTTGTGGTGACTGAGAAGAGTGCATCCTTTCACTGTCACAGCCCCATGCCCCTTCTGTGACAGGCAGCCTGACCGGTCACAGCCCTCTTCCCTGGGTCTCCGAAGAGGGATAGAAGTTACCTTCTGGTACATGTTGGGGTTCCCAGTTCGGGAAGTTTGCTTATGGGATATGGTGGGAAGAGATGGTTGGATAACATCACCGACTCAAAGGGCATGAATTTGAGCAAACTGGAAGATCGTAGAGGACAGAGGAGGCTGGCGTGCTGCAACCCATGGGGTCACAAAGAGTCGGACATGACTTAGCAACTGAGCAACAACAGAAATGACTGTGTTAGGGAAATTCTGGCTACTGCCCCAGCCAACTGTGCTGGTCTTTGACATAACGCAGATTTCTTTTCTTCTTGTGGTCTCGTCCATTGCTGGTGTTTCTAGTCAGGCAGCTCCAGCTCAAGTGACTGAGGGACCTGGGCTTCTTCCATCTTGGGCTTTCTCATCCCCTTGAGCCTCCTCAGAGAGCTCTTCCTGCACCATCTTTATCCAGCCGATCAGGGGTGAGGAGCCTGTGAAGGAACACAGGGATTGCAGGAGTGGTGGAGGCCACGTTTGTTGGCCAGAACCAGTTATGTAACTCTTCCTGAATTCCAAGAGCCTGAGAGATGTGGTTACTGTGTGTCCAGGAAGATGAAATGGGATTGTTGAACATCCAGCCAGTCTCTTCCAAAGTAGCATTTGTGATATATGCTAGTGTATACAAGATAGCGCTTTGGTACATTCATATTTTAAACAACATCTGAATACATTTTGTAGCCGTGAAGCTTTTATTACTTTGGATGTGGGATTTCGGTGTTTCCAGTGTACGTTTTAAGTCATTTCTCTCAAACTCCCTGGGGTGTTTTGAGTAATGAATTTTTAAAATTTGTTGCAGTGCTAAAATTAAAACTTCACTTTGGTAACTTAAGATTGAAAGGTATGACCCGGAATTGCAATACAACTGTGAATCTATTACAGTAAATATCACTTCTGTAAACCCTGGCGAAAAGGAAGAGCTGACTTTTGCATTTCTGGTACGAGATTCCATAGTACCTAGAAATTCACGTTTCTCGAGAGTTCTTATTCTGACCACTTCATAGTCTGGAGAATGAGCCAGCAAGCACTTCTTTCCTATTATCAGCAGGTTCTGGAGGCAGATTTTGCTCTCTAAATTTCAGGGACACTGAAAGTGACAGATAAATGGACCTGGATCCTGTTTAAACACAAGCCTTCATTTACCCTCCAGTCTGATTCTTTCTCTTCTTGGTATCATCTCTGTTACTCATCCTTCTGTCAGAGCTTTTTGTTTGGATGTTTATATGTGTATTGTTTTATTATCATACTCATACATTATGATGAAAATAAGACAGACTGTTTTTTCAAAACTGTATATATACAGTAATAAATTCAGCTGAATAACTTACATTTGCCCATTGATAGTATCTCTTTTCCTTAAAAAAAAAAGAAAATCCCTTATGTTTCTAGGAGAAGAAGCTTGAAATAGTTGGCTGATAATTCCAGGCACATGTTTTCCTTTATAATATAACAAGATTCCTAAAGCCTGGGAAATTGATTGTAAACCACCTCTTTTCTCTCCCATCCCTTCTTTTCCCCCAAAACATAGCTATTGATTGTATAGTTTTTGTAATTTTCCATGTATGTTGAGAACTGGCTGCTTTCTTTTGCCCAAACATTGGAGCGATTTCATTTATGCAGCAGGCGCTTGTTGAACCCTTAGGTTATTCCACATGCTGTGCTGGGCTTTGGACCTGCACACTGTGAAAAGCCACACTCAGGAGGCTGTGTGTTTCGTGTCTGGGCTACAGCGGGATCTCCAGGCCAAGGGGTGTGGTAGTTGAAGGAACTCCGAATCCCAGGATGACTGAAGTTCTGGGGTTCCTGATCTCTTTGAAAATTAGAAGAATTAACTAAGGATTACTAAGAAGAATAAATTATTTGGTTACCAAGGAATTAAATTAGAATTTTAGATCTGAAAGACTTAATAAATAGCTTTTACAATAGCAAGCATGATAAAATCCATGCTCATCAATTACAGCTGTTTCTTTCTCAGTGTAGTTATCTGGAAATGCTCTTTTTTACCCATTGCTAGGGTTTTGCTGCTTTTTTAAAGTTACAATCAACGAATAACTTACAGCAGAGTAACGGTTCCCTCTAACTTTTCCTGTTTGATGAACAGCTGTTCTTTTATGGGGTTGGGAGCAGAAAGGAAAAACAGTATGGAGTCCTACATGAAATTAGAATGCTACTGTATGTGTCTGTGTACAGATATAAAAGTGTTTTTCCCCATAAATTATAGGGTTGTGGGTTTTTTTTGAAGTTAATTTTATTTTCTTTTAACCTTTCTTTGAAAAGTAGTGACCTCACATATCTTAGTCAGACACAACTACAGGTATCACCAGTGTGAAGCCTGCTTTCAGTGTGGGTAGTGGGTGTGGGTTCATTTTTATTAATGGCATGGCTTAGTGGGCTGTTTTTTTCCGACACGTTCTTAGGATTTCTGGAAAAGTTACTCATTTCTTTGGAGAAAATAGAGGCATGCTTATTTTTGCTTGTTTGGATTTATAGCTGATTGTGAGTTACTGGCTGGGAAGAATTGGTAAAATTGAAAAGGGGTTAGGAGTCATAAAATATGCAAGTCATGCACTTTGATTTAGCAATTCATAGAATGAAAATTCAGAAGCAATCATCAATAATGAAGAAATGAGTAAACCAATAACAGTATATGGAGTATCTTGCAAGTCCTTTAGACAGAAAGGCTGAGAACTTGGGAGAGTATATGATATAATTTGAGGAGGCTAAGTAAAGCAGGGCATAAAATGCTATGCATGTTATAAGTATGTAAATGATTCAAAATTTAAAAAAGAACTGAAAAAAATTCACCAAAATCTTTATAATACTGTGGAGAAATTGGGTTATGTTTATTTTCTTTTTTTAATTCCCCTTTCTCTTAAACTTTTCATGATAGAACTGTGCTTAAAATAATAATTGAAAAAATTTAAGTGGACATGTAGAGGATTGTATATGTGATTCTGAGAAAGTTCAAAATAAATATCTTGAAGTTTCCTATAAGTAAATTGTAGAAATAGGCTAATTGTGGGAGATTTTGTAATTTTTTAAAGAGATTTCTTATAAGTTGAGGAATAGTCATTTGTTTGGAATGTGGGTGAGTGTTAGACATTTCTGATGTTTGTTGTTGTTTAAGGACAGTTTTAGAACTCCTGAATCTAGATTTAACATCTTTGATGTAATCAGCCTTGTAGAAAAAAGGGTAGGAAGTCAAATGAATGTTACCTAACACGGTAGAGGAGTGGAAAATAAGGTTTTTAGGAAATTTTTTTGCTCTTGAAATCCTTGTTTTTATTTATAAAAGTCAAATTTTACATTGTCAGTATGTATTATAAAATGAAAAGTGAAGTCTAACCCCATCTCTCAGAGAGAACCATTGTGGAAAATATTTTTGAATCACATTGTGTCTTAATGTGGCTGTGTAGACGCTGTTCTTTGTAACCCTGTCAAGGCATCTTGGCTGAAGTCTATTCTTCTAAACAGAGTAAACTGAAACAGAGTGTTCGTTTTGTTTTTTTTTACTATGTCTTAGAGAGGAATAATGTTGTGGATTATCCAAACACTGTTCATGCTGGACTTTAGAGTTTTTATTTTAGTATTTGCTTATGCGTGTGTGTGCCTGGCTGGAATGTTCTGGCACTCCTAATAAAGCGGCGCACAGTGAAGCCTTGCCTCAGCTGGAGCTGCAGAGCTGTCTAGCTTCACCACCCTGGCTTCCACTCCGCAGCAGTCTGCGTCACCTCTGACACAAGTCACAATTTGTGTCTCCAGGAGGGAGGGAGTGTGTTGTTTATTCTTTTGAGAGTGGATACTGGATTTAGGCATTCTCAGATTTGAGATCTAGTTATTTCTGAGGCCTCTAAAGCCTCATGATATACAGTAATTCATAATTTTTTTGACGCAAATTTGAATCGAGCTTGAGGCCCGCTGCCCAGCTTGGTCATTTCAGCGAAGTTCAGCTGCTGCTCGTCACAAATGGTGTTTTATGCTTTAATGCTGGTGCCTTATGCTGTTATTCTTTGTGGAGAGTCACCACAAAAAGCAAGGCAGCTGAGAAAGCAGGTGATGAAAGTCTGGAAGTCTATCAAAGCGATCTTTTTTTTTTTAAAGGCAGAAAATAGAAGTTATAGGTGATTTAAGAATGTCAAATGTGGTAAAAAGCTTAACAAACCTATGGACCCAAGCAAGTCTACCGTTCGCTGGGATGGAAATGGCAACAAAAAGTTAATGACACTGTTTCAGTGACTGTTCTAACCAAGGTGGGTGGGTGGGGAATACTCATCAAATGAGAAAGAAAACTCAGGAGAATGTTGAAAAGGCTCTCAGTATGATCTGACCGTCACAAGAAAGATGAGACTGCCACTCCTGGGAAGTAACAGATGGTGAAGACGTGGAACTGGCAGGTGCAGGTTGATGTGATGAAGTTTTTCAAATGTAATTTCTGCCAGATACGAAGTTAATGAGACCACACCAGCTAGCCGTCGAGGGCTCCTGGAAGTGAGCTGAAGATGCTCATAAAGCAGCAAAGGGTTAGAGTCTCTACGAATGCAAAATTGTAATGAAACCTACATTCGAAAGAAATAGCTTCTCTAAATACAGGTCCCATGAAGAGACGTGAGCATCAGATATTGAGACAACTGAGAATAATTTTGATGATGGAGGGGAGGGAAACGAATCTAGTTCCGTGTAAGGACAGAAACGTGGGAAGGATGGAGGGAGTTAAGAGGCGGCCCCGTTCATCCCGGCTGTCTGTCTTATCTCCCCAGAGTCACTCACCTGCTTCTTCCGTCAGTACTAACCAGCCACACACTGATGATCCACCAGCTCAGAAAGACATTGGCAGCCTGAAAGCGGAACTCAGTGGGTTTGAAATTGTGGTGCTGAAACCTGCAGCATCAGCAAAATCTCATACCCCCACCCAGAATTACTGAGTCAGATATTCTGGGTGGTGGAGCCTTGCAGTGTGTGTATACCGAGGTTTTCTTGGTGGGTTCAGTTCAGTTCAGTCTCTCAGTCATGTCCGACTCTTTGCAACCCCATGGCCTGCAGCACACCAGGCCTCCCTGTCCACCCCCAACTCCCAGAGTCTACTCAAACTCATGTCCATTGAGTCGGTGATGCCATCCAACCATGTCATCCTCGNTTCCTGGACTGGGGAGGAGGCGGGGCTGGGGGGGGAGAACAGGGAAGCGCCGCCGGCCTGGCCGTTGCCGTTGAGGGCTTCTCTGTCAGTCCTGTCTCTTTGTCTCCATTCTCTTCTCAGGTCTGTGCACCTCCGTCCCGCCTTCTGTCTCTGTGCGTGGATGCATCAGTCTCTGTCGCTCTCTGTGTCTGCGTCTCTCACCCTGCCTGTCTGTGTCTCTCCCAGCGTTTCTCTCTCGCTCTGCCTTTCTGTCTTTCGGCCGATGCGTTGTCTGGCTGCCTGTCCATCTCTTTGTGTCTCTGCGTTTCTCGCTACCCCTGTCTCTCTATCTCTTTGTGTCTCTTTGTCTCTCTCTTCCTGAGCCTCCCCGTCTCTGCGTCTCTCAGTATCTTTCTCTGCGTCTCTGGCGCCGTGCCTTGGCGCCTCTCACTCCTTCTCTTCCTGCGAGTCTCTGCTCTCGGGTGAGAACCTGCTCCGAGCCGACGCGCCCAGGCCTGCCCCCGCCCCGAGCGCGCCCGGCCAGCCCCGGCCTGCGCCTTTAAGTGCCGGCGGCGGGGGCGGGGCCTCGGCGGCCCCGCCCCGCGAGCCCCGCCCCCTGACGTCCCTTCCNTAGGAAAAAATGGTCCAGGATGTAAAATGCCTCAGCAAGATAAATTAGGCACAAGTATGCCTTTCTTACAAGTTCAAACCTGTAAGAAAGCATCTGTGTATTGTTGTACAATTTTGAGAAACAGAGAGGCTTGAGGAGACTCTGAATTGATATACTTCTTCAGTAGTTGCTCTTGTGAGATTTTTGCAATATAATGAAGAAAGGAATTAAGTAGCCAGGAGATGGGTACAATGAAAATCTTACATTTGTTTTAATAGATTGTGAAGTATTTCTGTACCTTGGAGACAGCTGAATAAAAATGTAAAAGTTATAGAAGAAAATGGAAAATCAAGTCATATTTTAAAAATTATTTAATTAAGTAAAACAAAATTTTATAAGATACATTGAACTATTAACATCTTAAATTCTTAAAAAGACTAAGATATTTTATATAATTTTGTTAAATTATCATCCCTTATTAATTATGTAGTTTAATTCTACAATCAACACATTTAGTGATAATGAACATTTTAAAACTTGACTCAAAATGTTCATAACAAAATGTTTTTAATACCCAATGATATAAATATGATATATATTTTTAATTATATTTATCTTCTAATTTTTCCTCTATTAGATGTATTCCAATATTTGGTATTACTTTGTGGCATATTTTCAAGTTTCAAATATTTAGGTAAATGTTTATACAGATTTTCAAATACTAATGAATATTTAATTTCCAAATATTTACATGCATTATAACATCATGCAGTTTACATTGTAATAAAGATGATAAGATGCAATTAAATTGAACACAAGACCAAGTACCTACCTCTATTCCAGACAGATCATAAAATTAAAAAATATATAAAGATGAGAATTTTAAATGTAGTCTAATTAAGCAAAAATTTTCTTACAGGAGTTTTACAAATACCTAAGCAACAATTTATTTCAGTACCTAAATAGGTATGCCTATATACAAACTAATACTGCTGTATTTGTTTGCAAAGAGAATGATGATAGAGATGTGAAGTGAAAGTCACTCAGTCATCTCTGACTGTTTGTGACCCCATGGACTACACAGTTCATGGAATTCTCTAGACCAGAATACTGGGAAAGGGGTATTCCAGGGAAGGAAAAGAATAGCCTTTCCCTTCTCCAGGGGATCTTCCAAGTCAAGGAATCAAACCCAGGTCTCCCACATTGCAGGTGGATTCTTTACCAGCCGAGCCACAAGGGAAGCTTGTGATAGAGACGGATAGATGCTAAATAGATGATACTTTTGTTAGTCAGCCTTACTGTTTTAAATCAGAGGTAGAAATCTAGACATTTATTCTACTTCCTGCAAATTATTTTTATTTTGTTTTTATTTTTATTTATATAGGGGTACACAAGATATGTGAGGTCAATCTGATAGTATCTATTCTATCATTATTCCACTAGTTGAGTTTTTATGCTTAGTTTTTAGCTGAATACATGATACATATTAGGCACTCAAAACTGATGAATCAATTGCTGAGTATGTGACTTGTTAGGTAATTTCATATAGATTGTTATATATTGTCAGCCTCCTTAAATACTTCTTGAAAATTAGAGGTAATGTCTGTGTCATGCATTTTGAGTTTTAGGCTAAGGAAATTGTTTGAAATAGTTCTATGACTGNACTCAAGAGTCTTCTCCAACACCACAGTTCAAAAGCATCAATTCTTCGGTGCTCAGCTTCCTTTATAGTCCAACTCTCACATCCATACATGACCACTGGAAAAACCATAGCTTTGACTAGACGGACCTTTGTTGGCAAAGTAATGTCTCTGCTTTTTAATATGCCGTCTAGGTTGGTCATAACTTTCCTTCCAAGGAGCAAGCGTCTTTTAATTTCATGGCTGGAGTCACCATCTGCAGTGATTTTGGAACCCAAGAAAATAAAGTCTGTCACTGTTTTCCACTGTTTCCACTGTTTCCCATCTATTTGCCATGAAGTGATGGGACCAGATGCCATGATCTTCGTTTTCTGAATGTTGCGTTTTAAGCCAAAATTTTCACTTAGCTCTTTCACTTTCATCAAGAGGCTCTTTAGTTCTTTACTTTCTGCCATAAGTGTGGTGTCATTTTTCTCCCAGAAGTCTTGATTCCAGCGTGTGCTTTATCCAGTCCAGCATTTCTCATGATATACTCTGCATATAAGTTAAGTAAGCAGAATGACAATATACAGCCTTGATGTACTCCTTTTCCGATTTGGAACCAGCCTGTTATTCCATGTCCAGTTCTAACTGTTGCTTCTTGACCTGCATACAGATTCTCAGGAGGCAGGTCAGGTGGTCTGGTATTCCCATCTCTTTCAGAATTTTCCACAGTTTGTTGTGATCCACACAGTCAAAGGCTTTGGTGTAGTCAATAAAGCAGAAGTAGATGTTTTTCTGGAACTCTCTTGCTTTTTCGATGAGCCAGTGATCATCCCGGTGGTTTGGTGTGCACTGAAGTCTGAGGCCCTCTGCTGTAGCTTGTCTTCATGCAGCAGTTGCTTTGGCATTTTATTAATGTCATTTGGTGTATACTAGACTCATCTGCAGAGAAGGTAATGGCACCCCACTCCAGTACTCTTCCCTGGAAAATCCCATGGATGGAGGAGCCTGGTAGGCTGCAGTCCATGGGGTCGCACAGAGTTGGACACGACTGAGCAACTTCATTTTCACTTCATGCATTGGAGAAGGAAATGGCAACCCACTCCAGTGTTCTTGCCTGGAGAATCCCAGGGACGGGGAAGTCTGGTGGGCTGCCGTCTATGGGGTCGCACAGAGTTGGACACGAGTGAAGTGACTTAGCAGCAGCTTAGCAGCAGACTCGTCTGACTCTCTGGACATGAAATTGAGCAAACTCTTGGAGACAGTGAAGGACACAGGACCCTGGTGTGCTCCAGCCCTCGGGATTGGGAAGAGCCAGGCCTCACTTAGCGACTAAACAACAACGTGCGCCACACACAGCGTGCACTCGGAGCTCATTCCTTTGTTTTCACAGTTCGTTACATTGATTTTTCAAGTTTTAAAAATTCATGGCTACTTTTTCTCGCTAATTTTGTAGTTTATGTTAGAATTTGCTTTGATGGATTTTTTTCCCCTCAATTACTTTGGGCTTGTGTTTACATAATCTCTAAGAGTGTGAAGGGCTAGCACATGTTTTCCAGGCACTGTTTTCATGACTATTAGAGGGGAAATGATATAAACTCTAGTGGTAGTCAAGAACTTAGAGATTAGAGAAAGGTTCATGGCATGGCATTTCTTGAGGGTAAGGGTCTACTCTAATTTGGGAGATATAAATAAACCTAATCAGATTGAGTAGCTGTCAGTAAGAAGCAAGATTTACTGAGCTGTTGACTTTGTATATTTTGATCTGATGCATAAATGAATGCTCCTTGAATTCATTTAGCAGCTGGCTGTCATTTCCATTAGCTAAAAGCAACTAGTCTTGATTCTACTTCAAAGCTGCTGCTAGCATACCTAGCTGAGCTTGCTTAGATTTTCAGCTCACAAAATTCCCAGCTGCCAGTTCAGAGAGAGGTCTCTGGACCGTGTTATAAGGTCATCTAAATCCTTCTACCCACTCTTGAAATGAGCCTGGGCAGGTAATTTAATTCAGTCTTTCTGACACTGCAGGTGGTCAAGAAGGATTTAAGGATTATATGCAATAAGAAAGACTCTTTAGAATTTTATCAGTCTTAGCTCTGAAGGTAAAGAAGAAGAGGTGAGAGTTGAATGCTCTGACTCATTCCTGCCCATTTTTCAGCTCTAGGGACATGGTAAATTCTTCCACCAGCCCTTACTTTTTGGTGCTGTGTTACCATGCCAGTGCAGGAGACCTGGGTTCTATTCCTGGATCAGGAAGATTCCTGGAGAAGGATATGGCAGCCCTCTCCAGTGTTCGTGCCTAGGAAATCCCGTGGACAGAGGAGCCTGGCGGGCTACAGTTCGTGGGGTTGCAAAGAGTCAAGTATAACCGAGTGACTGAACAGCATTATCATGAATACTGTGTATCTCCAGAGTTTTGGGAATTGTGATTGCTTCATGTGCTGTTCTCCTCCTTTCTTTTGACTGTTTCGGTTACACGACCCCCTTAAGTTATATGTGCTCATGTGAGCTCAGTTGCTAAGTCATGTATGATCTTTGGAACCCCGTGAGCTATAGCCTACCAGGCTCCTCTGTTCATGGGATTTTCCCAGGCAGGAATACTGGAGTGGGTTGCTGTTTCTTTCTCCAGGGAATCTTCCCAATGCTGGGACTGAACTTGCGTCTCCTCTATTAGCAGGCAGGTTCTTTACCGCCGAGCCACCGGGAAGCTCCACTAAGTCACACAACATTCTGTATATATTTTTGTAGATTATTTTAGGGAAATGTAGACGATCAGTGTTTCACTATGTTTAGGTAAGTAGAACTGAGTGTAGCTAGCACAGTAAGGTGGTTTTAGTTTTGCCTCGAAACTCAGTGGCTTAAAACAGCACACATTCATGGTCTCGTAATTTCTGAGTCAGGAATTCTGGAGTGGTCAGCTGTCTCATTTTGGCCACGTTATCGTGAAGACTGCAGCCAAGGTGTCCTGGGGGCAGAGTTCTCTGGCTTGACCAGGACTGGAGGGTCTTTCCGGGGGGGGGCTTGCTCACGTGGCTGCAGAGGAGGCCTCAGCTCCTGGGGGCAGAGTTCTCTGGTGTGACCAGGACTGGAGGGTCTTTCCGGGGCAGCGAGGGGCTTGCTCACGTGGCTGCAGAGGAGGCCTCAACTCCTTACTGGCTGCTGGCAGGAAGGTTTCGTTCCTCACCTGGTTGGTTTTTCACGGGGCTCGTTGAGTATCCTCATGACACGGAAGCTGGCTTCCTCAGAGAGAGTAATGCTAGAGGAGGAAGGGTGGAAGCTGTGTGCCTTTTATGACCTGGTTTCAGAAATCACCAGTGGCTCAGACGATAAAGAATCTGCCTGCAATTCAGGAGACCCAGGTTCAGTCCCTGGGTCTGGAAGATCCCCTGGAGGAGAAAATGGCAACCCACTCCAGTACTCTTGCCTGGAAAATTCCATGGACTACAGTCCATAGCGGAGAAGGCAATGGCACCCCACTCCAGTACTCTTGCCTGGAGAATCCCAGGGGTGGGGGAGCCTGGTGGGCTGCCGTCCATGGGGTCGCGCAGAGTCGACACGCCTGAAGCGACTCAGCAGCAGCAGCAGCAGCACAGTCCATAGGGCTGCAAAAGGGCTGGACGTGACTGAGCGACTAAGACTTTCTCACTCTTCAGAAGTTGTAGCAGCCGCTGAGTTGGCTACATTCTGTTTGTTAGAAGCGAGCCACTGAGTACAGCCCACAGCAGAGGGAATGGGGTTGGGCTCCACCTTTGAAGAGGGGGAGAGTTTCTAAAAATTGTTGAACATACTTTTAAACTACCACAGTGATAGGTATTGGAATATATTAATATTTGGCAAAGACGTGTAATTGGTAACAGCCAAATTTGCAGTAATTTCTATGATGTTCAGTGGTCTCCTACTTAAAGCAGGTGTTTCCACTGCTATATCTGTTCCTGAAACTTCTCATGTTTTCCAGAGTTGAAAATAAGTGGGTTTATGGGAAAATAGAACTCGAGAGAGGTAGGATTTTAAGTCCAAGCATTGTTATAACCAAAATACTACAGAAATAATAATGGATACCTCAGGAGATAACCTGGACAGTCTAGACTGGTCTCTTACTGTGTCTGGAAGTTGAGTTACCTTTAGTTCAGTTCAGTCGTGTCCGACTCTTTGCGACCCCGTGAATCGTAGCACACAAGGCCTCCCTGTCCATCACCAACTCCTGGAGTTCACTCAGACTCACGTCCTTTGAGTCAGTGATGCCATCCAGCCATCTCATCCTTACCTTGCTGCTAAGTTGCTTCAGTCGTGCCCAACTCTGTGCGACCCCAGAGACAACCGCCCACCAGGCTCCCCCGTCCCTGGGATTCTCCACACAAGAACACTGGAGTGGGCTGCCATTTCCTTCTCCAGTCATCCTTACCTTAGGAACATTAAAAACGCACAATAACGTAAGAAAGGTGGCTTGTGGGCGTTGAGGCTGAGTCTGCTGTGGCCCTTTTCCTCTGTTTCTGAAAGTTGTGATTCCACTCCCAGGATTCTGGCTCCCCTTGCCGACTGTGAATCCTTGCGGACGAGTGCCACACGTCCCACCGTGACTTCATTCCGCTCTCCGTGAGCTGCTGTTCAGTTGCTAAGTCACGTCTGATTGATTGTGACCCCGTGGACTGTAGCCTGCCTGTCCAAGCTTCTCTGTCCGTGGGATTTCCAGGCAAGAATACTGCAGTGGTTGCCAGGGGATCTTCCCGACCCAGGGATCGAACCCACGTCTCTAGTGTCTCCTGCATGGGCAGGTGGATTTTCACCATAGTGCCTCCTAGGAAGCCCGTATGTGAGGTAATTAGTATTAATAAAACACATTGTGGCGGAACAGACTGTTGGGCTTCCCAGGAGGCACTGATGGTAAAGAGCCTGCCTGCCGATGCAGGAGACGTAAGAGATGCAGGTTCCATCCCTGGGTCAGGAAGACCCCCTGGAGGAGGAAATGGCAGCCCACTCCAGTGTTCTTGCCTGGAGAATCTCACGGGCAGAGGAGCCTGGTGGGCTGCCGTCCATGAGGAAGCAGAGTCGGAGACGCCTGGGCAGAGGAGCCTGGTGGGCTGCCGTCCATGAGGAAGCAGAGTCGGAGACGCCTGGGCAGAGGAGCCTGGGGGGCTGCCGCCCATGAGGAAGCAGAGTCGGAGACGCCTGAAAGCCGCGTTTCGCTAGCTAGAAGGTGGCTCGTTCTCTTTAAGCACTTCTCTTTGAATCATGTTTGTTTGTTATTTAACTCACCTGGTGGTCCAGAGGTTGGGAATCCTTTGCTAATGCAGGGGACCCGAGTTGGACACCTGGTCTGGGAAGATCCCACATGCTGGGGAGGGGCTGTGCCCTGAGCCAGAGCTCCTGAGCCCATGCTCTGCAGCACGGGGAGCCCCCCGCTGCAGCCGCAGAGCAGCCCCTGCTCACAGCAGCTGGGTTCCCATGTTGGTGACAGCGCAGAGAGTTACTCTTTTCCATTTGTCTTTCAAATGATACCCCGCCTAACCAGAAGTGAACCGTTTGGAAGCCCAGACTACTTAGATTAACACTTTTAAATACGGAAGTCAAGGAGGACGGACCTCTGAGTGGAGGAGAAGACTTAGCACAAAGTTTAGTCCTTTACTTTGAAGGGTAGAGAGCTAGCTTTCAGCTTTTTGTTTTAGGATTGATTGTAAAGTAAGGTAATAAATTACAAGTTCTTTGTATACTCATGACTGTCAGTCATCGGAAAAGAAGAGCCAGAGAGCCATGGCAATGCTGAAGCTTGGAGGTGTTTTCAGACGAGAGCAGGTAGCTCTTCTCCATTGGTCCCACAGGATTCTCTGAATTTCTGAATATAGTGATATATGGAGAATCCACACCTTAAAATATGTTAAACATACTTGTATAATCTATGAAAGTGAATGGTAGGTGTTTGAGAGAGTTAAATTTAACTATATGGCACTTTGTTCCAGCCAACATGGAGTAACAGAGACTGCATTTACTCTTTAACCTAAAAGAAATAAACCACTAAAAACCCGCTGAAATATATGAATCAGCTTTCAGACACAGCATCAGGCAACAAAGGACGCAAAACCCCACAACACATGCACCTTGAGAGAAGCAAAACGGATGGAAAAGACCTCCAAAGATGCCCTCTTACTGACGGTGGAAGAGCGTTCAGGCTTTAGTTGCAGGGAGGAGGAACCTGGTATTGACCCTGCGTTCAGGAGACAGCTGGGAGTCCATTGAGGCGACACAGTTTGAGTATAAGGAGTGAGGTGCTGGAGGGAAAAGAGCCCCTCGGTCCTGGAGATGTGTGGGGAGTCGTCACTGAGCCTTCAGCTTCGTGCTGGTCCGTTGCATGTGAGGAAGAAACTGTGAGGCTGGGGCTGAAAACCACCGCGGGAGAGCAGGGGCTGAAGCCCGACGCTCGCCTGGGGCCAGGCCCAGAGAGAGCCGTACAGTTCAGAAGGATTGCTTGCTAATACTGTCGTTAGAAATCCTGACTTAAGGTGGCTCAGGTCTAATACGGCAAATCCCAGAAAGCAAGCCTTGTAAGAGGCAAAATGTTTTCAGCTAACTTAATTGTATCCCAGAACAAAACTCCATCATATTCATAAAGATACAAGACTATCCGGTTTTCAACAAGATAAAATTCATAATGACTAGCTTACAAACGAAGTGACCAGGTGTGCAAAGAACCAGGAAAATATGACCCATAAGAGAAAACAATAAAGCTGACACAGAAATGATACAGATGATGGAATTAGTTGACAGGTACATTTAAGCAGCCTTTGTAATTATGTTTCATACATTCATGAAGATAAAGCAGAATTAGGAGTGACATAGAAGATGTATCCATATCTTTCGTGTGTTTGTATGTATATATAAGCACGTGTGCCCACATATACCCAAATCGAACTTAGAGGTGAAAAGTACACTGGATAGAATTAACAGTAGATTAAACACTGCCAAAGAAAAGATTAGTAGACCTGAAACCACAGCTTGGCAGACTTTGTGGAATGCAGTTAAGGCAGTACTTAGACGGAAGTTTATAGCATTTAAATGTGTATGTTAAGGAAAAGTGACCTCAGCTTCCACATTCAAAAAATAGAAAATAACTAAAAATTAATCATAAAATTATTAAGAGAAACAAGAATCATAAGAACAGAAATAAACTGTCAAAAACAAGAGAATGAAACCAAAACCTGTTTTTTTGTGATGTTTGATAAAATTGGTAATGTAATCAGACAGATAAAAGTTTATGTCTCCTAAACTAATGGAAGTAAAAACAAAAATAAACAAATAGGGCCTCAGTTCAGTTCAGTTCAGTTCAGTTGCTCAGTCGTGTCCAACTCTTTGTGACCCCATGAATCGCAGCACGCCAGGCCTCCCTGTCCATCACCAACTCCCGGAGTTCACTCAGACTTACGTCCATCGAGTCCGTGATGCCATCCAGCCATCTCATCCTCGGTCATCCCCTTCTCCTCCTGCCCCCAATCCCTCCCAGCATCAGAGTCTTTCCAGTGAGTCAACTCTTCACATGAGGTGGCCAAAGTACTGGAGTTTCAGCTTTAGCATCATTCCTTCCAAAGAAATCCCAGGGCTGATCTCCTTCAGAATGGGCTGGTTGGATCTCCTTGCAGTCCAAGGGACTCTCAAGAGTCTTCTCCAACACCACAGTTCAAAAGCATCAATTCTTCGGTGCCCAGCCTTCTTCACAGTCCAACTCTCACATCCATACACGACAACTGGAAAAACCATAACCTTGACTAGATGGACCTTTGTCGGCAAAGTAATGTCTCTGCTTTTGAATGTGCTTTCTAGGTTGGTCATAACTTTCCTTCCAAGGCGTAAGCGTCTTTTAATTTCCTGGCTGCAGTCACCATCCGCAGTGATTTTGGAGCCCCCCAAAATAAAGTCTACCACTGTTTCCATTGTTTGCCCATCCATTTCCCATGAAGTGATGGGACCAGATGCCATGATCTTCGTTTTCTGAATGTTGAGCTTTAAGCCAACTCTTTCACTCTCCTCTTTCACTTGCATCAAGAGGCTTTTGATTTCCTCTTCACTTTCTGCCATAAGGGTGGTGTCATCTGCATATCTCAGGTTGTTGGTATTTCTCCCGGCAATCTTGATTCTAGCTTGTGCATTAATCACAAAAGTTTTTGCACAGTGAAGGAAACCGGAAACAAAGCAGAATGGCAACCTGCAGAGTGGGAGAAGATATTTGCAAACACTGTGGCCTGAAAGGGATTGATTTCCACAATTTACACACAGCTTATACAACTCAGTATGGGCAGAAGACCTAAATAGACATTCTTCCAAAGAATTCTTCCACACAGGTGGCCAACAGGCGCATGAGACAGTGCTGGGCATCGGTAATTGTTAGAAAAGTGCAAATCAGAACTGCAGTGAAGTATCACCTCACTCATGTCAGAATGGCCATCATCAGAAATTCCACAAGTAGTAAATGCTGGAAAGGATGTGGAAAAAAAGGAGCTCTCCTGCACTGTTGATGGGAATGTAAATTGGTGGAACCACTAAGGAGAATAGTATGGTGGTTCTTTAAAAAACTAAACATAGCATTACCATGGAATCCTGCAATCCCACTCCTGGGTGTATATCCAGAGAAAACCATAATTTGAAAAGATACATGCACCCCAGTGTTCATTGCAGAACTGTTTACAATAGCCAAGACATGTAAGCAACCCAGATGTCCATCAACGGATGAATAAAGAAGATGTGATGTATATATATGTGCATTTACCAATGGAGTATTACTCAGCCATAAAAAGAGTGAGGTAATGCCATTTGCGATCACCTGGATGGACCTAAAGATTATCAGACTAAAAGAAGTAAGCCAGGCAGAGAAGGACAATATCATAGGATAATGCTTATGTGTGATATCTTAAAATAAATACAAATGAACTTATTTACAGAAGAGGGAAAAAAGTCATGTTACCAATATCAGGAATAAGAGAGGTGATAATTACAAATTTTTATTAATATTAAAAGTATAATAAGGAACTATTGTGGACAACTTTATGTCAACTATATGAAAAATGAAATGAGCAAGGCTTTAAAAGGTCAGACTGCCAACATTAACTTAAGAATAACTAGATAATGGAATAACATAGTCCAAACTCTAGTATAAAGTTGAATTTGAAATTAAATATCCGCTCCCTGCAAAAAAGCAAAAAACAAACAAAGGCCAGAAAAAATAAGACGACAGGTCCAGAAATCTACACTGAGAAATTTGATCACTATCGTGGTGATCAGTGCGCTCATTTTTTAGCTCATTTATAGGTGTGTTTATGTCACATCTTATCAAACTGCCATCTGCCAAGTGATCAGAGAGGAAAAGGATGTTTTAAATCACTGTGCCGCAGTCAGGCTTCTCTCTCAGCTTGAGACACTTGTTCTTGCTGCCCGTCTTTCCTCCCAGATCATGCAAGAGATGCCTTAAATCTGTAGGGTATTTCTAAAGGAGGAGTTGTAACAATGGATCCAACTTTAAATTGATGGACTTTGGTTCCTTGTGTGATGTGAATATTTATTAGAGCATAGGACAGTTTGAATGCCTCTGATTTGAGAAGTTTCAGAATTGACAGAGCTACGATAATGTCTTGCGTCACAGAATAAGGAAGTCTGACGCAAAGGGCTGTGCCCCAGGCTGGCTGCCAAGCTGTCCGTTACTCGCTCCGCTCTGAGTTCCGCGGAGCCCGGGTGACACACAGCCTGATTCTGAGGGTGCGCCTGAGCTGGAGGCACCTGGCAGGGGAGAGCAGCCAGCAAGGATGTTTACATCCAGAGCAGACGAGAGGGGTTTGATTCAGACTAGGGTGTTAGGGCTTCCCTGGGACAGACTCACCCTGTTAGCTTCCAGCACTGTCCAGGCCCCTGGAGGAATTTTCTAAGGGTGGGGGGGTAAAAAGCCAGTCCCGTTGATATCCCATGCTTTTCTCGCATGGCACCGCTTCCAGCCTTGGTCCTCTGGCGGGGACTTTCTAGTCCTCTATTTGGTCTGGGGCTCTTTGTAGGACCTTTGTGGAGCCAGAGAATTGAAGGACTGCTCCTTATGTACCGCCGCCGTCTTTTTCTTCAATGTAATTACTCACAGGTCTGTATACATGTGACAGGTTAAGGAGTGTCCTCCATCCACACTCAGATCTGGCTCAACAAAATGCCTGCTTCTTGCATTCGTGTGTGTGTGTGGTGTGTATTTACAACAGATCCCTTGTTAGAGAATGTTAGTGTATTACAGTAATGGAAATTGGATTTGGGAAATCCGGTGGCCCGGTGTCTCTGATCTATGGCCTTGCACAGGCCTCTCCATCTCTTCTGAGTCTCTGCTCTGTCCCTGACACTGCTCTGTCACTGACTGGGACCGGGGCGTCTCTGTCTGAGGCTCAGTGGACCTAGCAGATCAGGCAAGTGGATGGCTATGGGCAGATCCACCGCTGGCAGCCTCTGTCAAGTCACATCTAGTTTGAAGTCTCATGGGCTTCTTATCCCATTGTGGGGATGTCAGCATTGGGTAGACAGGCAACTCAGTGGAGCTCTCCACAGAGGATGCTAGCTGTGTAATTGTTTACTAGGCCAGAGTTCAAAAAGCTGAACCCCTTTTAGACTTCATTCTTGCCCAATGCCAGGAAATTCATGTCATGTACAGTATTTTATAAAGCACTCTGATATACTGGGAGAAAGAGGAAGTGAAATTCAAACCTGCTGGTTTTGTTATTTGCAAACATTTCTGCCCAAAGGTATGTATTCAGTTCAGTCGCTCAGTTGTGTCTGACTCTTTGCGACCCCATGGGCTGCAGCATGCCAGGCTTCCCTGTCCATCACTAACTCCTGGAGCTTACTTGAACTCATGTCCATCGAGTCGGTGATGGCATCCAACCATCTCACCCTCTGTCCTCCCCTTCTCCTCCGGCCTTCAATCTTTCCCAGCATCAAGATCTTTTCCAATGAGTCAGTTCTTCGTGCCAGAGTATTGGAGCTTCAGCATCAGTCCTTCCAATGAAAACTCAGAACTGATTTCCTTTAGGATGGATTGGTTGGATCTCCTTGAAGTCCAAGGGACTTTCAACAGAATTCTCCGACACCANTTTCACAGAAAATGAAAAATAAGTAACCCTTAAACACGTAAAAAATATTCACCTTCATATAAAGAGATTTTAGTTTAACAATTTTTCAGTTTATTAGTATGTGTCAGTTAAGATTTAAACTAAAAGTATACACAATATATAGCATATACATATATATGTGCATACATATATTTAATCAGTTTTACAATATTCTAAAAACTAGATTATATTTTTATAGGCCAGACTATGAAAAAATAGGGGCTTCCCAGGTGGCGCCAGTGGTAAAGAACCTGCCTGCCAATGCAGGAGATGTAAAACATGTGGGTTCGGAAGATCCCCCGGAGGAGGGCATGGGAACCTATTCCAGTATTCTTGCCTAGAGAATCCACAGGCACAGAGGAGCCTCAGGGGCTACAGTCCATAGAATCACAAAGAGTCAGAAAACTGAAGTGACTTAGCACAAATGCACCCATGCAAAAACTGTCACTTTAACCGTTGATCAAAAATAAATTGGTGAGAATAAGATGGCAGAGGAGTAGGTGGATGTGGAGTAGATCTCTCTCCATGGTTACATCAAGAATACACCTTCAGACACGAAAGTTCATGCAGAACAGCAGCTGAGAGCTGACAGGGGTACCTGACCAGCGGGAAAGAATATATAAACCCACACAAAACTCTATAGGACAAAGGAACTAGGTGAAAAACAAGAGTGTTACTAGGACCAGAGCCACCTTTGGCAGATGGGAGACTGAAACGGGATCCGATCCCCACATTGAGGCAATTGTCCGAGTCAGAGGAGAAAAATTTAAGGCTGAGAGTGAAATAGCTGACTTGTTGCAGCTTAAATGGAATGAGAATCAGACAGTCCTTGCTGCAGCCATACATACCCCAGACAGGAATGTAGATCTCCTAGAAGGTGCAGCAGCTTGGAGCTGGAATTTAGGGATTGTGGAGCAATCCCAGGGCAAGGGCTGCTGTTGACTGTGAAGAGACAGATGTAAGGGAGGATGGTTGTGGTTGGAAATGTCTGTGGAGGAAAGTCAGACAGCCATAGAAACAGGGTGATACTGCTGAGTCACCTGTAGGGGGTGGAGCCATCACCATAGCCTCTCTCCCCCACATGCCAGCATTGGAAGCTGAACAATAGAGAGGGTGGGACCTAACAATAGAATAGGACCCACTCAGGGTGCCCTTAAGTGCCTGACATGTCAATTTACAGAGTAAGACCCCAAGCAAGGGTCCTCTCTATGTGCCTGCCGTGCTGAACAACAGAGTAGGACCCCAGGCAAGGGAGCCCTCTAAATGCCTGAACAGGCAGAGCTATGGAGAAAAACTAGCCAAAGAAGCCTTCTGATTACCAAATACAGGAGGCTGGAAAAAAGACAATGACAGGGCCATAACTCCTGTGGTGGAGGCAGTTCGTGTCCCTGCACGCTCCATGCTGCCAGGGTCCCTGCAAGCCAAGCAGCCGTGCCACCTTCACACTCAACTCTCACTGAAGCAGAGCTGCAACAGGCAAAAATGTCTTGTGTCTGTGCACAGGGTTGCTTCAGTAGTGTCTTACTCTTTGCAANAAAAAAAAAAAAAGGAAGCAACAGTATCACTTTCAGTAGACCTAAGTGTTCAGTCCCCCAGCAGTGGAGGGCCTGTGTTGATAGAATATCATGAGGAGGTAAGCTGGGAAGAGCTCTAATGGGCATCCTAGGATGGGGAAGTCCTGAATGATGAGAGGAGGAACGCTGACTTCTCTTAGAAGGCAGGGATGTAGTACTCAGAAGCCTGCCAGGATGGTGATGATTCATCTGGGGATGGGGTGGAGGATGGATTGATAGGCTGTGAGCTTCATCAGAGAGCTGCTGGAATGCACCAACTGTAGTGAGGACTCCGTGCTTCCACTGTAGAGGGTCCCAGTTCAATCCCTAATCGGGGAAATAACACTCCACAAGCTGCACAGCCCCTCCTCGCCAAAAAAATCAAGTTTATTAAAAAAGATGTATGGGGACTTCCCTGGTGGTCCAGTGGCTAAGACCCTGAGCTCCCAAAGCAGGGGGCCCAGATTTGATCCATAGTCAGGAAACTAGATTCCATACACTGAACTAAAGATTCTGCATGCTGCAACGAAGACATGGCATAGTGAAATAAAATTTTTTTTAAGATGTATATAACAAGAATAACTTGGAGACAGCATGATGGAAGAAGGGCGTCAAGAGTGACTCACCAGCCGGGGCCTGGAAGAAGACTGGGGTCACAGGCAGAACGGGGAAGCTGTTTTTAGAGGTGAGAGAGAACAAAGATGAGTTCAGCTGGGAACAAGCCAGGATGATGGTGGACATCCACACAGAACAGCCTTCAGGCACCTGAAGAACAGTTTGGGGCTCAGATAAGAAAAGGGTAGAGGCATGCAAACTGGAAACCAGAGTAAACACGACATGTTCCTCTTTTAAAGTGACAAATTGTCTTTCAAAAAGGAAAATCATTGCAACACACCGGAAACAGTCTTCCCACTTTGTCACAAAGAACTCTTGCTGGGGAGCCAAGTTTATTTACAAAGGAAGACAGCAGCGCCAGGGGTTGTGATATACTAGTCACTTTCAACTCTGTCCAAAGTGACATCAGTCCAGATAGGAAGAACTGGCAAGTTATCTGAGGGACAGCAAGAGGGAGATTTCACCTTTAAGCAAACAGTGTCCCCTAACGAGGTTTTCCAGGTGGCACCAGTGGTGAAGAAACCACTTGTCAATGCAGGGAGACCTAAGAGACCTGGGTTTGATCCCTGGGTCGGGAAGACCCCTTGAAGAAGGAAATGGCAACCCACTCCAGTATTCTTGCCTGGAGAATGCCATGGACGGAGGAGCCTGGTGGGCTGCAGTCCATACTGTCACAGAGTATCGGACATGACTGAAAAACTTAGCATGCATGACCCCCTAACAAGAGTAGGAAGAACAACGTGAATGCCAAATAGCCTGACTCCCAATCCTGATTCCTCCCCTTGCCTGGGGAGATTGCTTCACATCTCTGTGCCTCAGTTTCATCATCTGCAAAATGGGGGAAATGGCCTGTTTCATGGATCAGCTGTAAAGATCACATGAGTACATGTGGAGCTCAGCTACTACATCAGCTACTGTCACTGATCATTACTTTCTAGAGTTTTCCAAGACTCCTGAGGGAGAAAATGCTGAGGTCTCTTCCTGATTATCACAAAGCAACTGTGCGTTTTTTAAAACATCCCTTTCAAGTATCTGATTTGTCAGATGGGACAGGAATATTTACAGAAGCAGAATATTTTAAGTCTATATGTTCTGAAACAGCCCACACAAGAAGTGCACACCTTGGCCTTTCCCTGTGGCACAAACTTACCCATAGTTTCTTGGCATTGGGCTTGACCCAAGAAGAAAGAGATAACACATAAAGTTATTATGTGTTAATAACTGTTAATAGTGGGTAAAATGCCAAACATAATATTCCTTAAACTAGCTGCCCAAAGCACTGACTGCAATCCAAAGCATCTGACTCGTATCTGTCCACAGATCCACTCTGGCAAAGGTCTCACCTCAAACAGAGGTCACATTTTTTTCAAGGTTTCCCAACCATCAGGGAAAAATGCAAGCTACAAAAAGCATATCAGGTCTGCACTCCCCCATAAAAGGTGAAGCTGATCTCCCGGCATAGGAATTTTTAGTTGCACCTGGGCAGAAGCAGTCCCAATTCTCAGGGTCTGATCACCCAGACAGAGGTGACAGAAAGGTTCCACATCCCCTGGTTTGAGACACTAAAATCTATAATCTAGAATCTAGGGCTGTGGGAACACCTGCCTCCTCCTCAGCAGTCCCAAATGCCCCTCTACAGTAAACAGGGCTGATGTGTCAGGAGGCAGGGGAGGATAATGATCAGTAATAGAAACCTCCTTCCTGTGTGTTGTATTCATAGTTTCTAAGGAGCATTGGTTCCCTACATACAATGTCCCTTGTTCTGTTCTGCACTTTGAACTGTTAGGGTTCCTAAATCTGAGAGGAACTGGAGAGCATCCATAGTCATAAAGATAAAGACCCTGCAGCTCATGGGTAAGGGAGGAGGGTGAGGGGCAGGGCTGAGAGACCAAGAGAGAGAGACCCAGGAGATGGTGGAAGGTCAGGAGGCCCACGCGGTGACTGCTCAACTCACCTAGTAAACTCTTCTGAACCAGCAGAGCACGTGATGGGGTGGATTTCTCAATCAGTGAAAGATTTCGCCATCAAGATGGAGAAATGGGCTTGGACTTCTCTGGTGGTCCAGAGGATAAGACCCTGAGCTCCCAATGCAGGGGCTCCAAGTTCAAAACCCACATGCCAGAACTAAGAGTTCCCAAGGAACAACAAATGATCCCCATGTGTCACAGGAAGAAGATCCAATGTGCTGCAATGAAAATGCAGTGCAAGCAAACTTTTTTTAATCTGACATATGTGTATATATATTTTAATATCTATAATTTTGGTTTTGACATTCAATCTTTATTCTAAGTGGCATTTACTTTTGTGAATGGTGTGAGGCTTGGATCTCATTTTTTCCTAACTGGACCAATAACAGTCCCAATAAACTTTACTACAGTAAATTTAATCACATGATGAATTTCTATCTTGACAAGGGAACTAATTCTGGACTTGCTATTCCTGGTCCGAAGTAACGTATTTTGATGTCCAGTTGAACAATACATTTCAAAATATATTGCCTATTAGTATAATGTATTGATATTTTCCCAGGAAAATTTCTATCAATTTGTAAAAATTAAGTTACTTTAAAGTGCTGGCCTAAACTAACAGCAGGTTCATTACCTATTAGTCTTATTTAGTCACTGGAGCATCAAGCTTTGGCCTGACTTCCCAGTGATTCACACCCTACATGGAAATCTCAGACTTCGTGGAATTTCACTTGAATTTACAAATCCCTCAGCAATAACTTTCCAACACTACAATTTGACCAACAGGCCTGAACAGCATCCTTGTGCCTTAACCAATACATGTTCTGACTCCTTCCTTGCTTTCTCTCAAAACAAGTTTCATCCTCCTGGCTCTCATCACACAGTGCTATAGATTCCCATCTTAAATCACTGCAGAGTGGTTCAGCTAACAAGATGACATGCCAAAAGATGATGTATTTTAATAGTGCTTCCAGGAAACTTTGTTGGCCTCTCCCACAATGGGGAAGAGGGTGGGAAAGCTGGGAGTCTTTTGGCTTTTTGTAATTCATTCACCTGGCACCACTCATTCCAAAGGGAAATACTGGGTTGTGATGGAAAGAATATGAGACTGGAAGTTAGGAAACCTGAGTTTTATAGTCCCCTTTCTACTCCTAAGTAGCTCAAATTAAGCTATTTCTAAAATTAGATTATAGGAATAGAATAGTCATTACCAAATTTTCTTTCTACCATGAATGACCCTTTAAGAATCTAAAGGAAGGACCTCCCTGGTGGCCCAGTGGTTAAGACTCTTCACTTCCCTGTAGGGGGCACAGGTTAGATCCCTGGTCAGGGAACTAGGATCCCGAATCCCATGCAGACAAAAAGAATAAATACATGAAGAAGGATTTTTTAAAAAGACAATCTAAAGTAAGCTGTGGATTCTCACCTCTAGAATAATATACTCTTCTACAAGAGTAGGAAATCATATGTTTTCAGGGAGTTCACAGACTCCCTAAAGCCTATCTCTGTATTCCCAGGGTCAAGATCACCGAGACCTACCACAAACTTCTAAAAAATAACACAGAATACAACATATTTGTATGTTGAAATATATGTAGAATCACAAAACCTTAAGCAAAGTTGAATCATTTCCAGAACTAAAAGCATCTTCTTCTCCTCAGAGACTGAGAGGAGGAAGCGGTTTCTTAGGGTAAAATAAATGAAAATGCCAATTAAGGGCTGCCCTTGATTGAGGTCTGCTGCTGCTGCTGCTAAGTCGCGTCAGTCGTGTCTGACTCTGTGCGACCCCATAGACGACAGCCCACCAGGCTCCCCATCCCTGGGATTCTCCAGGCAAGAATACTGGAGTGGGTTGCCATTTCCTTCTCCAATGCATGAAAGTGAAAAGTGAAGGTGAAGTCGCTCAGTTGTGTCCGACTCTTCGCGACCCCATTGACTGCAGCCTACCAGGCTCCTCCATCCATGGGATTTCCAGGCAAGAGTACTGGAGTGGGGTGCCATTGACTTCTCCGGATTGAGGTCTGGCTAAGCCCTTTACCTACATTCACAGAGGAGTGCCTAAGGGAGAGTACCCATTCCAGAGCCAGGCTGCCTCGTTCAAATCTCGGCTCCATCATTTATTAATTGATTTAGGCTTTGTGCCTGTTTCGTCTTCTGTTATTGAAAGGGGAGAAGGGAAGGGAGAAAAAAAAAACTAGGGCAGAATAAAAACAATACATATCTCAAGGACTGTAAATATACATATGGTACTTAAAATCAAGCCTGGCAGACACTAAGCCCTAAATAACAAGTCCACGTTATAGAAATCTGGGACACATTTGCTGAGTGGTTAAGATCTTGAGCTGAAGAGTTTAGGGAAGCCATAGATGTCTTGATAACTCATTTTCCCTCAGATGTAAACAGAATCTGCTTCAGAGGTTTGTTATAAGGATTAACGAGCCTGCCATGTTAAAAACTCTTTTCACAATGCCTAGCACATAATCAGTGCTCAGTAAATGTCAGCTATTGTTATGAACAATTCTGGGAGGCAAGGATTATCAGTATCTTTTTCTAGTTCGGAAGAAAGGATAAATCAGAAAGTTAAGTGTTCTGCTGACAGTATCTCAGTTAGTAAATGATTATCCCCAGATTTCAACTCCAATGAATCTGAAACCAGAAGTAGTAACCACTATCACATACAACCCCTTAATTTGAACAGGGCTTAGAGAACAGAAAAGCTGATTCATACCTACTAATTTTAAGAGAGAGAGAGAGAGAAAAAAAAAAAAAGACTGTTGGTGATAAGAGTCTTTCATCCAAAATGCAGGGTATTTATTCTCCAGGGAGGTCAGTCATGACTGGCCAAAAGCCCTCATTTGCTACTCTTAGAAATGGAAGACTGGAAAGGCTGGACCCTGGTCTCATCAATTTCAAACCCCTGGCAAGTAGTTGTTAAACCACAGCCCTCACATCAAAAGAGGAAAAAGAAGCCATTTCCCATAATAGCTGAACAAACTGAGTTCTCTAAAATGCAACTAGAGACCCTAAGGCTGAGAAAAGTATTATTAAGAATGCTCCAAAGTCACATAGAAATGCCATAGTAGAACGCAACATTAGTCTTTAAACAACAAACTTTTATGCGGGAAGGAATGAAAGTGTTTATGTCTGTTTCCAATACCAAGCTCCAGGAGGCCTTGCCTGGAGGAAGTAAAATAAGAGGAAGTTCCTACCACAGCCCACTGTTGCAGGAGGAAAAGCAGACGGTCAGTCAGTCAAGAGACCCCTGGTGAAGGGCAGTGTCACTTGAGAGCCACACCCCACTCCTCCAACACCAGTTTCCTTCCTAGTGAAACAGTCACCTCAGAAATGAGAATGAAATAGACCAGCAGGAGAAACAGGGTGGTCCACTGAAATACAGGTCAGAGCTAATCACCTTTCTTCACATCTTCTGGGTGTATGGTATTTTTTGTCTTTTTTCAAAACAGTCCCATTAGTCAATCTTAAATCTACCATGCCTTTAAAAAGGTGGGGAGGGGTACGGTGCTTAGGATTAGGCATCACTGATCATTGGAAGGGATGGTAGAAACAGGAGAAGCGTCTCATTCAACTGCATCCTTGGAGCTTGGTCCATCGGATGGAGTAGCCACTTCCCCACTGTGGCTGCACTCATCCCTGCCGCCCAGCCCCCTCCCAGGGGCTAAGAGGGACTCTATGCATTCCCAGCCTACCCCCACCCCCACGCCCCTAGAGGTGTGGAGAAGGCTGCAGACGGAGGGAGTCGGAAGCCCACCACAATCTAGGCCTGTTTCTGCTCTCACTGGCTGGATGACTCTGCTCCCTGGGGCCTTTAGTTTCCCAGCCTTAAAATGAGAGGTTTGAAGGAGATCACATGAAAGCCTCCTGCCTGCTCTAAATTTCTAAACCCATTATTCTGATACATAAACGTGTCCTGCAGAAATAGAAGCCCTTACTGGCAAGCAGGGCTTGTGGTTCTACGTCGCCCTTCCATTCCCCTCAATCCCCCGCGGACCATCTTACCGAAGTATGATACATCAGAACTGAAAAACAGGCTGTTGCTTTCCCGTGGCACCAGACCTAGTAATCACTCAAACGTGGATTTTCTCTCAGGTCTTTTCCCTCAATCCCACAATCCCAATAAAACCCCCTGCCTACCCCTCCCAATTTGTAAACTCAGAGCTACCCTTTAGTGAATTAAAAATACCCACCCCAACCCGGCCTGGTGTAAGGTGTCTCAGCACATTTCCCGCGCCCCGCCCCCCCTCCGCCAGCGTCCGGGATTCCACCTCTGCCCCACCTTCTCCCCGGGGTGTCTTTTTAGCCTGATCGATCCGATCCGTGCCCTCCCCTGGCAAACCAGCCGACCGATTCCTCTTCCCCGGCAGGAAAAGAGGCAACGCCCGGCTCCAACCCCAGGAGATCCAAGCATCTTCCCAGCCCGCAGGGAGAGGCACCTGGGCGCAGAGCAAAGGGCCCCAAGCCTCCGCGAAGGAAAGGAAAGGGCGGCCGGCTAGTCCCCTGGTCGCGGTTCCCACCCGGCGGCGCGGGGGAGGCCTCCCGGCAGATCGCCTGTCACTTACGGGCGGCACCTCCAGGCAGAGCCGGGCAGAGCAGGGCCAGCGGGCCAGCGGGTGGCGGAGTTTGCTGACTCAAAGGCGCGGCGGCGGCGGCGAGCGCCGAGGAGCGCACACGAGCGCGGCCCCGCGCTCCCCGTGCACGTAGCGGCCCCGCGCCCGCACTCCGCGCCCGCTATCGTGGCCACAGCACCGCCCAACCCAGGTACGGCCCCGAGGAGGCCTGCCCCGCCCCTGCCGCGGACCTGGAAGCTGCCCTCGGCCCCCGAGGCTGGGGAGAGCTGTGCTGCCGCTGGGGGGCGCCACTTAAAAGCCACCAGGAGCTTGCTAACCCCGTCCCGCCCCCTTAGTTATTTACGGAGAGGATGGTTGAATGGGAAGAGTCGTGGATAGATAATGGTACAATCTCAATGGTTGAACCTAGGTGGTGGGCATATGAGTGTTTACTGAAAAATTCTTTCAACTTTTCTGCATGTTTGAATTTTTTCACAAGACATCCTGGCGGGGAAAGAAATGAGGTCTGTCAAGGTGGCTGAATCAGTAAACAGTTTTCCAAGTGGCATCTTGGGTTGCATCTAACCCACTTGTTCGCGTGGAAAGCCGCAATAATCACTTAAACCGCTAATGGGTGACTACATGACAGAATAATAAAGGCAGTGTTTTTAAAAATCCACTGAGTAAATGTTAAAGATTTTACTGGTTTTATTCAGTGATTCATGATTCAGTTCGGTTCAGTCGCTCAGTCGTGTCCGACTCTGCGACCCCATGTATCGCAGCACACCAGGCCTCCCTGTCCATCACCAGCTCCCGGAGTTCACTCAGATTCACGTCCATCGAGTCAGTGATGCCATCCAGCCATCTCATCCTCTGTGGTCCCCTTCTCCTCCTGCAACCAATCCCTCCCAGCATCAGAGTCTTTTCCAATAAGTCAACTCTTCGCATGAGGTGGCCAAAGTACTGGAGTTTCAGCTTTAGCATCAGTTCTTCCAAAGAAATAGTCAGCATTCAATTCAGCAGATAGGAAGAAGCGCTAAGGAGTTGTACAAAATAAAAGGCTCTTACAGACATAAGGCGGGGAGACATGGAAGTTATCCTAGCAAAAATCAGATTGGTCATGGCAAGATCACTTTTTTCTAGAAGACAGAGGTCTATCAGGGAGACGGTCACACTGCTGACCAGGTTGATTTTAAGTTCCCATTTTGTGATGTCTCAGCAGATGGCCATAATGGTAAAGAACCCAACTGCCAATCCAGAAGACATAAGAAAGCAGGTTAGATCCTTGGGTTGGAAAGGTCCCCTGGAGGAGGGCATGGCAACCCACTCCAGTATTCTTGCCTGGAGAATCGCATGAGCAGAGGAGCCTGGCAGGCTATAGTCCATGGGGTCCCAAAGAGTCAGATGTGACTGAAGCAACTTGGTACACAGTGCAAGTGCTCACCATAAGTGACACCTTTCTGGGCCTATTCTCTCTCTTTTAATAGGAGTCTAACATTTCATAATTTAAACACGAATTTTCCCACTAGACACAGCCAGCCCCATTGATCATTCAGGTCATTCCAGGCTTACCTGAAAATATCCAAGTCTATATTCCACACTCAAATTGGCTTAACTTAAGAAAACTTCTAAATCTACAATGTTGTGTCTTAACATCTGGGATCCTAATAATTCATTGCTGAATCTTGGATCACTTGCATTTAATTTCTTAAAATTGCAACCCAGCTATAACACACAAGTAAATGTAAATATGATCACTTCTGAGAATCAAGTTAAATTGTCTTTTTCAAATTCTTTTCCCTATGCTGCACAAAGCATTGACTAGAAAACAAAATGCAGTATGTGTCTAAGATCCTAAGAGATTCTGCAAAATTAAAATCTTTCTAAGTATATTATCAATAAGAGCACAATTTTACAATGTGGGCAGAGCATTAAAAAATAAAATAAAAAACCTTTGGAGAGTCTATAGGAGTCATTTAAATATCTGACTTCCACAGAAAGGAAGAATATGAAAAAAATTCAGAATAGAATAAAGCAATAATGGATTTTAATCCACTCTATCAGGGTAGCTACTAGGTGGTGTTTCTAGTTTAAGAATTGTAATGTACAACCTGAATCCAGGGCACTAAGCTAAGTGACCACCACATTTTTAGATTGTGACTTTTTGTTATACTATCAGGTAGAAGACTGGACTTTCTGGTTCTTAAGAAATCCTAGGATGCTAATAAAATCACCATAAAATTGCTGTTAAGAAGAAATCCTCTTGCCAGTTCCAATCCTACCTCAACTCTGGCTTCTAGGGTCAAGTTAACTGATTCAAACCCCAATTTTATCACCTCTCACTATGTGATACTGGGATAATGAAACTCTCTGGGCCTCATTTTACCATCTGGAAAAAAAAGAGATGATAATAATAGCACCAGCCTCATAGGGTTGTTGTGGGGGTTAAGTGAAATATTTCAGGTAAAGCTCCTGAACTATGCTAGAACATAGTAAGTGCTCAATAAATTTTTATTATTATAACTGTTATTACAACATGATTCTCTTCTCTAATTTCTTTCATCTCCAAATGCCCTTAGTTAGACATATTAAGGAAAGCCAACTGTATCCCCTACCTCTAACTCAAGAATCAATAAGAAGACAGAGTCCATCTGTCTCCTGGGAAAATTGCAAAATGCACAGACAGTAAGAATAGAATTTGCCTGGACTTGATCTTCAGCAGTTATAATTAACTGATACAATGCAGTTATTCTATACTATCCAAAATTTACATGAATTGTCCTGCCTTCTTGAGAAACACTGTCATGGTACATATTCATTCTGTAAAAATGATGGTCTTACCATAGATAAAAGTGAAAGAGGAGAGTGAAAAAGTTGGCTTAAAGCTCAACATTCAGAAAACTAAGATCATGGC
>SJYV01021367.1:0-11772 GCA_006410875.1 Neotragus pygmaeus | reverse complement strand
GGGTGGGGGGGTCCCAGGAAGGCCTCACGAAAAAGGTGAGGCTTGAGCCCTGGTGAAGAAGGGTCACTACTGAGAACACGAAGGACATATGAGCCCAAACCCAGCCAGATCCCCAAGGCATGAAATGTAGAAGCAGGACCTTTAAATGCTCTTCAGTCAATCCACTGTGGCTTCAGAAATACGTATAATAGGTAAAATCTCAAGAATTGAGGACTGAATGAGGTGTCTGAGAATGTATCTTTGGTAATAAAGCTGAGAGTTTAATGACTACTTGTTTAGTAATTTTAGGTGTAAATATAAAAATTTGTCAAAGTAGGGTTAAAATTGAGACAAAGGAAGATTAGTTCTGGGAATCCTAATAACTATTACTATTTACTGATTACTCAGTGCCTGGGGCTCTGCTAAACTTCTCACAGGCATTAGCTCCTTTGATTCTCACAAAAGCTTTAAGAGGTACTCTCATGCCCTCGCTTTTCAAATTAGGACAAAAGCATGTGGCTTTGAAACCAGGTAAAGGGAATGGCAACCCACTCCAGTATTCTTGCCTGGAGAATTCCATGGACAAAGGAGCCTGGAGGGCTACAACCCATGGAGGTGCAGAGTCGGACACAACTGATGGACTAACACTTTCAATCACACTTTCAAATCTGGCCATAAAGTCCCAGCTCACTGAACACCCAGGTATGTTGTGGACTGGGGCTGGGGCAGGCGTGGGGGATGGAGGGTTGGGCCGGGGAGCTGGATCCTGGCAGGTCCCTGTCTGGAAAGAGACTGATCTGTCTCACTATATGTGATTGGGAGGGGTGCTGGGTTTCAAGGAGTGAAGTGAAGTGGAGCTGTCAGATTTGCAGTTAAGTTGCTTGTTTTTAATCAGAGCATCCATGTACTTGGCTAAACTCAAAGGTCAAAGGATCTCTAACACAGGCAGCCCCAGCCAACCCCTGGATCCCAGGGCTCCTGCTGGATTTAAGTGTACTCTAAATGTACCCGCTTCTAGCCATTGCTGGATTTAGTTCCAGAAAAGTTGCAAGAGGTGGCTTATCTTTCTGGCACACATCCAGACTAATTCTTTTGCTCTCTGTTCTGTTGGTTTTTCAGAACCATTAATCTTCCAATCTTTTTAATTTTGGAAATGTATTTTTAATTTCCAGGAGACATTTTTTTTAACTCCCTTGTTCTTCAAAGCCTGCTGGTTTTTTGTTTTATGGACACAATATCTTCTCAAATTTCACTGAAGATCTAATTAGAATTTTTTAAAGTGTGTTTCTGGTCTCAAAAGACCCATTTTCTTCAAGGTCAATCTGTTTATCTTGATCTTCTATGTACTGCTGGCTTTCTCCATGTCCAGTGACGTTGACTGTGTGTCATATTTAAGAATAAGGCACTGGGTTGATTGCTGGGGAGTTCTGGGTCCATGGGGAGGGTCATTACTGAAGACTCACCAAGTGAGAATGAGCAAAGTTTCTTTTTTCAGAGTTTGCTATAGGAAGGGAGTCAGCCACCATTATTTGCATTTTGGCTGAGACTCAAAGGAGACAGTTTGAGAGGCTTCAGGTGTGCCCTGATTAGAGGCTGTTGGCATGGAGAAGCTGAAGGCGGGCTAATGAAGCAGGGCCTCCCATGATTGGTTGAGGTGTATATTTGGCTTTCTCTGACTGGTCGTCTGTTTCTCTGACTGTCCCTGATGGACAGGGAAGCCTGGCCTGCTGCAGTCTATGGTGTACCGAAGAATCAAACAAGACTGAGCAATCGAATTGAACTGACAGGTCCTCAGTTGAGAGCAGAGCGAAAAATTAGTGATGCTGTTAGTTGTCAAGCCCTGGCTATGTGAAGCCAGTTGTTAGAGGGGTTATTGTTTGGCTTCTTGGGTTGGTTGCAAAGATAGTTGTCTAACTTCCTGTAAGTCTGATTTATAGATAGTAGGCTGGCTTTCTGGCCTTAAACCCATTACTGCAGATAATGAGTTAGGATTCTATTTTTATATACATCTGGCCATTGTCCATTTGTAGTTTCTCAAGACTGAGTTAGCAGGAGCCCTATTGGAGTACAGACCCTTCAAATGCTGGATTAAGGATGGTTCTCTCTGGGGTCCCAGCATCAGATACGTCATCGTATGTAAACTGCAGCACTATCCAGAATTTAACTTAAATTTTAGAGAGAACCTCTTGCAGGATCCCAAAACACCAGGGGTTAAAGTTGGGTTTCCTGAGTTCTAGGTTTTGGCAGAAGTCACCATGGGAGGAAGCATGTAGTCTTTCTCTCTGTGGCCCCCATGCCTGCCAGCTGAGAACCTCCCAGAGGTTCTGCCTGGTAGGTCAGCTCCTTCTGCCTTCTCCTCTTCCTCTGGCAACCCCTGTTCCCCCTGATGGACCTTCCTGTGCTTTTCCATCTTTTAAGTATTTGTTGAAATCCGTTGCTCACTGATGGTCTTCTTCACACTCTGTTAGGAAGGGAACACTTGGAAATAAACAGTCATTTTAGTAAGATACTTAAGTCATTCCACCTTCAATAACCAACAGTTGCAGACTTTTAAAAAATCTCATTGTTATGTAATAAGTAGATTAAAAGGGGAGTCAAACCGAAGACAAGGAGTTGGAGGACAATATGTAGGAGGAATTTGCAGGTTGAGAATGAAATAAGAAATGCAGGTACTAGGAGCCTCATTGTGGGTAATGCTCCAGGAGGTGCTACGTCAGTCTACAGGAGAGAGAGTGGATCAGAGAAGCATAGATTCAGGAACTACTGGGAAGATAGCACATAGAGAAATTTGGGCCATGCTTGTGTATACAGTGTCACAAAGCAGGTATAAGATAAAATGGGGGAGAGAGAGAACTGTCTCAGAAGAACCAACAGCATTAGATAAACTGACTCTGACGCTGCCATTTCTGAGCACTGCTTTCCCGAGCCCAGGCTGTGCTAGCTCTCAGGTGGGAGGGAAGACAGCAGAGGGCATTCCTCCTACTGGATACAACCTAGTCACTTTTCCACTACAGGGACAGAAAACTCTACCCTAGTCCTTCCTCGGAGAATTCTGGGGTGTCATAGATAGCAGGTGAAGAAAAAAAAAAATTATTCTCCTTGATATGCATCCCTTGCTTTGTGATTCCTTTCTTAGTAACTCTCCTCAGTAAAACCACTTCCCTGAATGCAGAAGTCACTGCAGCCTGACATGCATTCCTGGGCTCGTGTTCCCAGCCCACTCCTCTGCTGCCTGAAAACAGTGACCACCTTTCCTAGTCCCCTTCCACCATGTCCCTGCCCAGACCTCTCACAACCCCAGCCCCACTGACCTGCTTCACAAACATGACTCCTTGCCTAGGTACCCCCCAATGTCCCATTGCTTTTGCTGCTTGGGGGACCAAGAGATTTGGAGATTTTTCTGGTGTCCCAGGCTGGTGTCTTTCCAACTGGATCATATTTCCCAACTCCAGCCCTTGAGATAACTTAAGTGTCCCATCTCTTCTTGCATCCCAAGGGGGCAGTGTTCCTGCCAACAGAAGCAATCCCCCATTTTTCATTTTCCATCCTTTCCTCTGTTCTGCTTAAATTCATCCTCAGATTTACCTTCCCACAGGATCAGAAATCACTTTCAGCAGTGTTTTTGCCACAGACGAATTACAAAGAAAAATCTAGAGGAAGAGAAAGGACGTCCCAGTGGGTAGAGGCTGCTGATAGGCGTGGAGATCCTGTTAGGATTTCATCATGGAAATGTCCATCAAATAATTGACTTGGGACACATGAGAAGGGTGCAGGCTGGAGATGAGAATTTCCTGGAAGTGCGACTTACGGCTGTGGAAGTAGATGAGTTCTAAGAAAAATGTAGAAAGCAAAACAAAACACTTGTGGAGGATCACTAACTTACCTACAGTTGGAAGGTGACAGGTGAAATGGTTACCAAGCTCAGATCAGGTTGCTCACCATTCGAAAATCAACCCAAGAGAGACACAAGCTTTGGTGGAAAAGAAAGTTATTTTTAATCAGAAAGCTGAAAATCTGAGGAAAATTGGATTTGTGTACCACTTAAACCAACTCCAAAGATTCTGCTTATTCATGAAAATTTTTAAAGGGCAAGGAGAAGTAATATCAGTTAATCATTGAGACAGGGAATGAGACTCATCCTTATCCCCCACTGCATGCAGGCTTGTTGACTTACTGTGTTCTTCCTCTAGATATAATCTTGTTCACACAGTCTTTTCATGAGATTACTGAAGGAGAAGCTAAGAAAGAGATCTAGTCATCTGATAATTATTTATTCCTTATTTCTACTTTTTTGAAGTATGGCGAGAACTGACAATTTAGCAAGGTATCATGTGATCAAAAGATTTGAAAGAAAAAAAGAAAAAAGATTTGAAAAGTGTGCTTGGACCAGAGATGAATAAAGCTTGAGGGGATGTGATTGATTACATTAAAGTGCAGTTGATTTATAATGTTGTGTTAGTTTCATGAGTATAGCAAAGTGATTCAGTCCTACATCTATATGTATATTTTTTTTTCTTTCAGATTCTTTTCCCTTATAGGTTATTACAAAATATTGAATACAGTTCCCTATGTTATACAGTAAGTCCTTGTTAGTTATCTATTTTATATATAGTAGTGTGTATATGTTAATCCCAAACTCCTAATTTATCTGACACCCCCCCCAACTTTCCCCTTTGGTAATCCAAAGTGTTTTCTATGTCTGTAGGTTTATTTCCATTTTGTATAAACATTCATTTGTATCATTTTTTTAATATATATTCCATGTCTAAGTCCTATCACATGGTATTTATCTTGCTCTGCCTGGCTTACTTCACTTAGCATGATAATTTCTAGGTCTATCCATGTTGCTGCCAATGACGTTATTTCACTCTGTGGTTGAGTTATATTCCATTGGATATATGTATCACATTTTCTTTATTCATTCATTCATCAGTGGTTGTTTCCATGTTTTGGCTACAGTGGACACTGAGGTACAGGTATGACAGTGAGTGGACACTGAGGTACTTGGCTGCAATGGACACTGAGGTACAGGTATGATTTTCTCTGGATATATGCCTAGGGATAGGTTTGCTGGGATCATACATTTGCTCTGTTTTTTTACTTTATTTTTCAAAGAACCTCCATACTGTTCATCATAGTAGCTATGCCAATTTGCATTTCTACCAACAGTATAGGAGAAGTGCCTGATTTTAAAGTTACTTACATGGTGATCCTGTATGCAAAAGAGACACAGTCAATATGCCAGATTTGGAAAACTCATCAGTGGCCACAGGACTGGAAAAGGTCAGTTTTCATTGCAATCCCAAAGAAAGGCAATGCCAAAGAATGCACAATTGCACTCATCTCACACACTAGAAAAGTAATGCTCAAAATTCTCCAAGCCAGGCTTCAACAGTACGTGAACCATGAACTTCCAGATGTTCAAGCTGGATTTAGAAAAGGCAGAGGAGCCAGAGATCAAATTCAGTTCAGTTCAGTTCACTTCAGTTCAGTCACTCAGTCATGTTCGACTCTTTGCGACCCCATGAATCGCAGCACACCAGGCCTCCCTGTCCATCACCATCTCCTGGAGCTCACTCAGACTCACGTCCATTGAGTCCATGATGGCATCCAGTGATCTCATCCTCTGTCATCCCCTTCTCCTCCTGCTCCCAATCCTCCCAGCATCAGTCTTTTCCAGTGAGTCAGCTCTTCGCATGAGGTGGCCAAAGTACTAGAGGTTCAAATTGCCAACATCCATTGGATCACTGAAAAAGCAAAAGAGTTCCAAAAAAGCATTGACTATGCCAAAACTTTTGACTGTGTGGGTCACCACAAACTGTATAAATTTCTTCAAGAGGTGAGAATACCGAGACCACCTGATCTGCCTCTTGAGAAACCTGTATGCAGGTCAGGAAGTGACAGTTAGAACTGGACATGGAACAAAAGACTGGTTCCAAATCCAGAAAGGAGTCTGTCAAGTCTGTATATTTTCACACTGCTTATTTAACTTATATGGGGAGTTCATTGTGAGAAATGCTGGGCTGGAAAAAGCAGAAGCTGGTATCAAGATTGCCAGGAGAAATATCAATAACCTCAGATATGCAAATGACACCACCCTTATGGCAGAAAGCNTCCTTTAGCGGCTAAGTTAGTATGTTGAACATAAAAGGTCCTTGATATTAAAAAAAAAAAAAAAGATAAAATCTATAAAAAGTAAAAGGAATTTTCTTATCAAAAACAGAAATATTTATAATTCAACTCATATATACTCCTTGAAAACCTCCAAAATCCTGAGATTTATATGAAGAGTAAAGGATATTCAAAAAATGTTTTCAAAAATCAGTGGTTATATTTGTATGTGTACCATTTGTCATTTTCATTGGGTCAAAAAATAAAGTGTTTGCTTGTTTAGTTTTGCTTGTTTTTTGTTTGTTTGCTTTATGTCAGATACCAAACTCAAGAGTTAAAAGATATTATTACAAAGCTTGAACTCTCCTTCTCTGTCACCACCCATGCAGATCTACTAGGTTCCGCCCTCACTGACATCCTAAACAGCATCAGCCCCAGAAAGGTCAGAAACAAAAAGCTCCAAGTTCACAAGATTTAAAGGCAAGTTATCAGGAGTTGAACTAGAGACCCAAACCATACAGGCTATAAGGTCAGAGCTTAACTGTTTTTCCATTTTATTGCTCAAGGACAAGAGAGCTTGATGCATGAGACTCCAGCATCATAAACTGTCTACCGAGGTGGCCATTTTATCACGTATGGTTGCGAGTTGAGTACTGACCACACAATTTAAATCGACAGCAGTCAGGCCCTGGTGGAGATGTGAGAAGCAATGTCACACACAACATCCTTTTCCTAATTATTGGGACCCAGACAGGTGGCAGGAAGGCAATGAGGGGTGAGGTGTGGGGAGAAGGAGGGGCGGGGAGGCACAGTGACATTTCCCATCTCAGGAGTACAAGATTCATTACCTCTGATGAAAAGTCACCAGGCTGCGGTGAGTCCTGACATACTCCGTGACAGGAGAAAGTGACATGGCCGTTTGACATTCAGGGCTAGAAGGTTGCCGGTCTGTAATCACTAGTTAAAATTGAATCTTGTACATTGCACCCTGCCAGCACAGCTCAACTCTTGATAATTATTTGGATGCTACTGTACTTGGATTTTATTTCCCCAGCAGAGAGGGGAAGTTGGATTTATAGTGTACTGCTGGGTTAAGATTGGAACAAACTAGATCTTTTTTATGGTTAATATGGCAGAGCCAAATAAATCTAGAGGTGCTTTTTGTCCCCATTTTAATTTTAAACCCTTTGGGGATGGGGGTGGGGAGTCACAAAAGAATCAAAGAATGAGTCTTCTAATTTTCCATGAACAAGCTACAATTCTGTCTGTGCTAATGTTTTTCTCTTTTTTCCTTTCAATTCATGATGCTTTAAACCAGCCATCTGGACACGAATGGGGCTGGGAAACACCATTTTGAAACAGCTATAGCCTGAGTAGCCACATGGATGAGGACATAGATGGTCAATGCCACTTAACAACCACTTCTTTATCTGGGGGTCAGGAAAAGGACAAGAGAAATGTTTTACAGAGGGTCATTTTAATATAATTACAGAGTGGCCTTGAACTGTTGATTTGCATACAGGCATGCTGTGATTCCAACAAGAATATTCTCTCCTCTCATTCCTATTCCAAGGCATGAAAGCTTCCATTCTTTGCAGGAGCACAGCCTGTATATTCACCCCATTAAGCCCAGAGGGATCCCAGATATTAGCTTGACAGGCTCAGTCTAACATTTTGAGGGGTTAAGAACAAGCCACATGTTCTTAAAAAGGAAGAGTGATCACAAGAGATAACTTTATGTACTGACAGAATATGCATTGCCTGTGTACAAGGGTTTAACTGTGCTTTGGGAAGTAGGCAGACTGGCCCCATCTAAGATATCTTTGCCAGTGTCTAAAAGCCCATTATTCGAAAAGCATCAATTTAAATAAAAGCATTGTGTTTCCAAGTGCTCCAAAGTAAGTCACTGTTTCTTGGAGAAAAAAAAAAATGTATATATATACATACTTATATTTATATACTCAAATACTGGCATAGATAAAACATGGTGGGAATTTTGCTGGGAAAGTCTGATAGGCTCTGATCCAAGAGGGCTCAAGAACTGACATTCGTTGTTCTGGGGGATTCACTCTGAACCCAGAACTCTCAGTCTTGCTCCCGGTGCAACCTAATTTCTGGCAGTGAACTGTGATCTCATTACTTACAAGGAAGTCTCATCACTTGCTCATCACTAAATTTTAGGATTGATATGAAAGTGAAAGTAAAAGTTGATCAGTCGTGTCTGACTCTTCTTTGAGACCCCATGAACTATATAGTCCATGGAATTCTCTAGGCCAGAATACTGGAGTGGGTAGTCTTTCCTTTCTCCAGGGGATCTTCCTAACCCAGGGATCAAACCCAGGTCTCTCGAATTGCAGGCAGATTCTTTACCACCTGAGCCACAAGGGAAGCCCATGATTACTGGAATAGGTAGCCTATCCCTTCTCCGGCGGATCTTTCCAACCCAGGAATCCAACCAGGGTCTCCTGCATTGCAGGTAGATTTTTTACCAACTGGCCTATCAGGGAAGCCCTATAGAATTGATATATGGAACCAGAATTCTGATTAATCTAATTCACAATGAAAGACAACAATGCAACAGCATTTACATGTGAAAGTCACATGACTAGTGCAGACATAACAGATAAACTGGCCAAATTCCAAACAGAAGGTGTCTGTGTGACCAAGAAATCACCAGGGAAGTGGAAATGAATCCAACTCTTCACCTTCTTACTGAGAGAGCAGGTATAGCCAAGGTTGTCTTCACCAAATGTTTTTATGCCTGCTAAGTCACTTCAGTTGTGTCCGATTCTTTGTGACCCTATGGACTACAGCTTGCCAGGCTCCTCTGTCTATGGAATCCTCCAGGCAAGAATACTGGAGTGGGTTGCATGCTCTTCTCCAGGGGATCTTACAAGACAGGGACTGAACCCACGTCTCTTATGTCTCCTTCATTGGCAAGCCGGTTCATTATGACTTAAGGAGGTGAGAGATTCAGCATCCTCAATGTAAGGTTCCTTTCCTTCTGATAGTGCTGAGATGGGCTATGCCAATCCTTGTTTTCTCTCTTCTCCTTTGTTCAGTCTTCGACAGTAAACATCACACACTATATCCCTTTTCCATTTTGTACCAGAGAGATTCTATTGATATCAGAGCTCACTCTCAGAAAGTTGTCCTATTTTTCTGTTTTCCTAGCCACTTGCAAACATAATTTAGGATGAATATATTAATTGCTTACTTTCATTCCACTAGAAAATCCAATGATAGAAAATATACTGATAAAAACTTAAGGAGAGGGTTTGTGGTTGTTTTTTTTTTTTTTTTTGTAAAAAGAAAGAATTTCTGAATAGGGAAAATCTAGGAAAGTAACTGGGCCTTGAGAAACTTGGCAGCCAAATGATAAGGCTATTTGGTGAAAGGATATGAACAACTTAAGGAGGTTAATATAAAACAAAGAAGAGAGACAGAATTAAAAAAGGGAAAAAAAAACCCAGATATATCAAGAAGGCTGAAATTATGCCTATAATCTCCGAATGGAAACAGAGAAAGAAGTGTCTTGGACACCATGATATGCTGAAATGACAATAGTAAAACTGGGATACCTGTGTTGGTTCATGAGTGTGGTTAAAGGAATAAACCAACTTGTCAGTCATATCATATTTGAGCTGCTCCTAAATGTAAAGATTGGATCAAGGGCAATTTCTTTTTTTATGGGCCTCAATTACCTTTGCTTAGGAAGAATAACCTCAATTAAGCCGTAAAGCAAAACAACAAAGCTGCAGCTAATAATGGATTTCATCAACAGTATTGCCGATGGTAAAGTGAAGAGCAGTTTCTGTATTCCCAGGGTTGGGAAAGGACCTCCTCCTCTTCGCCCACAGCCAGAATCTCCCATATCATATATGGTTCACTTCAAGGCCTCCTCTTCCATGAATCTCTCTATTTAAAACTTAGAACTGATCTTTCCTTCCCTTAATTTCTATAGAATTTTATCTTCTTATATAAACATATCACATGTATTAGATTATAAAGTTTTTTTTCTGTATTTATACATCTTGCTTGAATGAGCAACTATAGCCTGAAGGTAAGAAGTTTCTCATGCCTAAAGTTAAACTTTTAACCTCCTGGAAACTCAATTTTCTTAACTATTAAGATAAGGAAATGAGAATATGGACCTCAGAGGTCACTTTGAGCTCTAACATTCAACTGAAACTGTGGTGTGCTTCTCGAACTTCTCCGAGGAGAGAAATGTATTTTTCTTTGTTTAATTTGTGCAACTCTATGTTTGTTCAGCCCAGTGTGAGCAGAACACTGTAAGAGCAATGCTTGATACTAGACTCCAGACACACCACAGATACAGCCCGACGACAAACCAGCAGAATTGTCTTGTGAAGTGACTGCTGGTTCTGCAGCTAGGACATAGGAACTCTGTGCTTTGTGGAGTCAAAGTTTGTGTGTGTGTGTGTGTGTGTGTGTGTGTGTGTTTGACCTTTCATTTTAGGATATTGTGCTACCAGACTCTTTCTAGCCTCATCTTGTTTATATGTTTTTCTGAGGAGATCAAGCTGTCTGAAGCCTTCTACTCCTACAGCTCTCAGTTGTGAGCTTTTCCCACAGTTTTTGATGCAATTAGCATCCTGGAATATTGAACAGAAGCAATTTCATCCTGCAATCAAGAATACTTCAGCTATGGTTAGATGTGAGTTATTGCTGCACACAGAAAGAAAGCTAGCCTATAAGAGGGAGCATTGCTCGCAGGTGAAAAGAACATAAGCCTGCCAGCACCTAGAAGAGGATGGCTTGCCTTTTGATAGCATGATTATTTTAATATGCATGCTAGTGTTCTTTTGAAGAATATTGATTATGTTCATTGGCATCACACAATTGGGGATAAAATCATCAATATTCCATTGAACAGGGGAGATGGGGATAGAATTTGTGGCAGCCTCAAGTGAAGCCTAAAGATTACACCACTGGATTTGGATAGATTTTCTTTACTTTCCTTCAAATTTTTATGTTAACCAAAAAGGAAGATTTTTGTTGCTAAGTGGGGTTAGAGTTTAGAACCCATTTTAGGAATACTAGGAATAGGACTCTTCTTTTTCCCATACATCCCCTGGCTATGCTATCTGATCATTTAGCAGGAAACACTTTCTCTCTGCCTTCCTGGGGGCTGTTAATTCAAATGCAGAGGGAAAACATGGGTTTGCCTTTTGTGCCACTCTCTTAATCAAAATGATTTTCTGAAATGCAACTGTAGAAAATAGACTCCTTTATTTTAGGATCAGCAGCAGTTTTTACAATGTTAGGCAAACCAGAGCCCCTCCTTAAAATGTCAGGAAAACAAAAACCATCCCCACCTGAAAGCCCTCTTGTCTTGAAAGGATTTTTTCGGCTGTTTCCCTTAAGCTGCTTTCTCCTTCTGTGCAACTTCCCAATCCCATTCACAAACTGTTGCCATGGTAAATAATTATATCACAGATGAATTGTGTACACTTCCTTTTCATAGCTGGAAGAGAAATTGTAGAGGAAAGGGGGAAAAATCAAAATCCTTTAAAATTACAGGGGAGATAGCTGAGGAAAGATTGCCTCCTCGTTAACATAATTAGCTCCATGAATTATGAATTGGTATTAGAACTTGCTCTTCATGACAAAAGGAGTAATTATATTTACTCATGTAAAATTAAACAATACCAAAAAAAA